>JAMKCH010038107.1:0-14338 GCA_023653785.1 Ophioderma brevispina | reverse complement strand
TATTCCACGTTTTTTATCCAAAATTTTCAATGTTCGTATAAAAAAATAATTTTATACTAATGTTATCTTGCTTTTTTTTATCATATTAGTACAAATTTTAAATGGTAGAATGAGTTTCTTTTGTTTCAAAGCTTGTATCTATAGTCTTCTGTGTATTTATATTCAACTTTCCGAATGCGTATAACATAATGTAGTATAAAAGTCGCCATTTTTTGCACTGATTTTTGCTAATGCTTATAGCAGCCAAATTCGCTGCCATCTTAATTTTGTTTTGAAGTATGTTTTTTTTAACATAAAGGTAAATTGAGTTTCCTTTGGTCCAAAGTGCAGCGCAGTGTTGTATTTGTTAATAAAATAATCTTGACCTAGTATCTATGTTAAAATCATTTTAGATTTTACTGATTCTCAGTATAACCTTTAACTTACGGTGGCCGCAATCTTTGATTCAACGCATGTAATCAAACAAATAGTTGGAATTTGTTTCTTCTCTTCTGTCTTCAGTATTATATACAATGTTACTCACTTCTTCTGACGGCCCCATAAGTTTGATACTTTAGGTATTTTGTCTTAATTACCAGTTTTTAGCTGTTAATAGCGGCGGCCATATTGGCCGCCACGTGGCTTTGAAGGTTGTTCACAAAAAAAATGTCGATTTGGTACCTAATCCCACAAGATCTACATAACCCATTATCGAATCCTTAGCTTTTATATTCAAACATCGCTTTTTGGCGTGCCATTTTGGACGTCATCTTGGATACCAGGTACACTGTAGTTTTTTATTTGTTTAATGTTATTGCCTATTGAGTTTTTTTGAACTCTTTGTTATGAAAATATGTGTATTGTCACACTTTTGGTGGACCTCATATGCTCCAGAATACAATTATAATGGAATTTTGTGTAATTTGGCGGCCATCTTGGATTGACCCCTAAAAAAAACACGTTTTTGAAAAATTCCAATACATATTTTTCCCCAATAAGTTTAACACCCAAAAAGCAAAGAATCAAGTGGAATTTTGCTTTTAACAGAAAAAAAACACGACGGCTGTTTTGTGACATACCAGCCCTACACTATATTTCTTCTTATTGATTCAGAATCTTGGAAAACCTTAGGACCAAATACTTGAGTTGATGTCCACCATCGGAACCTATTCTGATTTGACCTTCCATCATACTATGAATGGTGCGAGTAGTTTTTATAAGCAAATTTTTAAATCCGGTTTTGTCCCCGTTAAACGAGGTTGGCCGGATACCCCTCACTCAGCAATCTGCTGTGTGAGGATTTTATGGAGCAAAAAGATAATTACGGATGCCCTTCCTGACGTCAATCACAGTTTTCGGCGGGGGGCCAGCCTTTGGGGCAACCACGCCCACCATCAAGGCAAGCAGGTGGCTGGATGGCCACCAAGCCTCTCCAGAGCTTACGCCCTTGTAGTATCTCTTCTTCTTTTTCATTCTACCAGGGTAAACCCGCTACCCTCCTCATCAGATTTTCTTAGAAACTCAATGGGGTTTAGCCGCCGACAACTCGGCCCTGGACAGGTAGTCTGGTTACCAGGATACCAGTATTAGGCCCATCAAAAGGAACCTGACCTGACAATTGATAGGAACCTGAGCCTGACATGACTTTTGCGATGTGGTTGGGTAGCCTGTCCATATCAAAATATTGCATTTATTGGCTTGAGTGCTGTGAGAGATGGTTCACAGAGATTATTTGTCATCCACAAGGGGCAATTTTTAAAGGCCCAGGTAGATTATATGTTTGGGGCCCCTTTGTGTAGATTCTGGCCTACCTTATAGCTACTACTTACGCTGTCCCCTGTTTCACTATCCTAACTTAATTAAATTGTAATAATTTTAATTTTGTTTTTGATTTCTTTCACCTAATAGTAGAGGAGCTTGATCATTTGTTTTGTTTGATTAACATGATCATGTGGAATTTGGGAAGTTTCCTGCCGGGAAATTTTGAAATTTGGAGTTGATTTGACCTTTCAAATATAGAAATAAGTAGTTGGGGTATAGTGAATCTGTCCCTCCTTTCCTCTGGAAAACTAAATGAACATAACCTCTGTCCTATCTGTGTGGCTTTAAGTATCATTCAGTTTTAAAACATAATATGCCAGGGCAGAGAATCTCACAGAGAAGCAGTTGTTGAATTTGTTAGAATGTTATCTCAAAGGTAAGAGCAATAAGGAAGAGTGCCAATTGTCTCCTCGCTAGTAAAGGGACTAAGGCATGAAAATAATGACATAATGAAACCAGGACCCTTAACTGAAATCACTTCCACCACACGAGTTTGAAACAATTTGGATGTTTACATTCTGTAAAAACAGAAGAGTTCGGGGGGGGGAAGTTTTTCAAGTTTGGTAGAACGTCAGTACGCCGGTGCCCTGCGCCTTGGGCTTCCCTTTATGGCTCAGTCTACGCAAGCACGCAGGTACAGGCTAATCATCATAGTCAAGATTTCCGACTTAGCAGATACACCCCCTCAAATCGTCCGCTTTATATGCTGAGATCATGTTCCACGCGTATTAGAGGATAAGAACGCTGGAAGTGGATGTTCATGCACGCCGTTTACCGAGCGTTATACACAGTAACAAACGCAACACGCCGAGGCAAGGTGATAAGAGTATGCGCGATCTACACCAATCAATTTGTGTGAGTTACATTCCTTGCGGAAATTAGAACCACAGTTCAAACAAGTACGTAAAGAGTCTTTGAATGTTCATGGCATGAGTTTGCCGACTTTTCTTAGTAATGTCCGACTTTGGTCAGTTGTGAAGTGGTGAGAGACTAAGTCGCAGGGAACACAGTGTATGAATACATGTGCATCATTCAAGATTTTTAGCTGTAAATGTGACATGCCAAGTCAGCGTGCATGTGAAATCCCATTCAAAATGGCCGCCCAAAAGTGAGACATCTCTCCTCCTAGCCTGAAGTCGGTCAGATTTAGAGGGCGGCACACCCCAGCCCGCTCCCTCTTTATCACTAGAAGAGCATGTTATTGTATGTTATTTGTTTTGTGTTGTTTAGTGTATGACAAAAAATCTTTGAACTCCCCCTCCCCGTTTAGAATTTTTGTTGACTAAAAAAGTAAGATTTTACAATTGTTTCGTTCGGTTGTTCGTGCAAGGTCCAAACACAGTGGAAGATCCGTCTTTAACCAGCTGATAGTTTCATCAACCGGGTTGATCAGGCCTGGAAAGCCTCTTGGGGACGTTGTAGACCACAAGGCCATCTATGATGTGGCTAATGTTTTGTGTGGCTTCTCCAGAGTCGCAGTTTGGTGAAAAGATAATTCTACTCCGAGATCAAGGGGAAAGAGAAAAAAAAAAATATAGAATGAAGAGTGAAAAAACGTTCTTTGTTGGTGACGGGACCAACACAGCCAAAGTGAAAAAGTACATGAAATGCTTATGCAGATGAGGATTCAGCAGGCCATGTAGCCGCTCGAGCGTATAACATCCGGGACATACAAGGTCCGCAGGCCAAGTGGTCATGGCGGCTCTAGCGCTATACTATACAAGAAACAACGCTAGAAGGGGCTGTCCAGCACACGCTTTAGGTTCAAATAGAGGTGACCATTGCGCATACATCTGTCATTGATCCAAGATGATCGATAGTGATACTGTGACTGCAGTGTCATGAATTGGGGAGCAAAGTGAATCCTTGGAATTCTCTGATCCTCAACGGGTGTTGGTGGGGGGATTAGCTAACAGGTTCATCACACTTCTCTTCTTGGCGAGCTTGATCCTTTGTCTGAAGTTCCTCCTACGTTTGCAGGAGCATGCCAGACAATGAAGATATTCTACAGCGTCGCCAAAAGGCAACCACTAACAATTCTCATTGCATCATTCAGAACCACATCAATCTTGTGTGAATGTACCCTGTGACTCCATACTGGTGCACCGTATTCAGCAGTTAAGTGTGCCAAGGCACCCCCAAGGTTCCTGGAGCCTTCTGAGCGGTTTACACAGACTGTCTTGGCAGTGACTGCCTTGGTGTGTTGATTGATAGTAAGGCTGTCGTGTCCATGTGACGCCAAGGTACTCGTGTTGGTCATGTTACATTTTTCTCCATCTAGAAGTGATGTTAAGTCTCTTTTTGCGCATCGATTTGCAGGTGGAAAACAGAGTGACGGTCCTGGGTTTGCTGAGTTCAAGGCCATCGGTGAAGAATTGGCTTACAGTGATTAGGTCCTTTCTGCAACACTGTTTTCTAAGGACTCAAAGGAATCAGCAGCTAGTCCAAGTGCCGTGTCGTCTGCGTAAGAGTACTGCCAAACACTCCCTGTGGCATATCTGAGACGTAGAAGTTTAAGAGACTTGGGTGCCAGGACAGAACCTTTGGGACACCATCCGAAGTTTGGGCTTTCTACTGCGTTGCCCATTTGATGTCTCCAGGGACGAAAGATCTGTCTTGTATGAGCCATCAATAACTTGACAAGCTTTGACATCAGGGAAGATTTTGAGTACGTTGAGTAGATACCCTCAATGCCAGACTGTATCGGTACGCAGCATTAGGTCGATGAAGACTGCTCCAAACTTCTGCTTCTTCTGAAGGCTGTCTCGATGTCATTAACTAGTCCCTGGCTATCATCAGTTTTTTTGATTACCGCTTCGAAATCCAGCTTGGGTGCGGGGTAAAATTTTGCTCGACCGTATCATTGATCCGGCCGAGTATCAGTCGCTCAACCAGCTTAATGATTGGGTAGTAGCGAGATGGTTTGTAACTTTGGCTCATTTGCTGCTTTCTTGGGCTTCCAGATTGCAATGACCTTTGAAGTCTTCATCTGGAGGGAATAGTTGACGTTCCCCATGCAGTAGAAAGGAAAGTTGGAGCCATCGCCAGCTTCGGGTGCCATATTCTTCAAGAATTCTGTATGGATGTTATCATTGCCAGGAGCTTTCAAATTCTTGAGAACTGTAATTGCTTCGGTGATTATCACGTAAGGGTGATGGTTGGGACATGGGGCTTGACGGTTGAGAGGTTTGTAGAAGCTGTTTTAATTCTGCATTAACAGCACGCGAGTGGTGAGTCTTTTTTGGGGGTTTGAGCTCTGTTGTTGGAGTTGTGTCTGTCTTGGTTCTTTTTCATTCTTTTTGAGATTCATTGCGGGGTTACAAGTAAGAAGGATGGCGTTGCAGAGGACAGGACACTGCTTAGTGGACAGCTACGCCCGTTGAGCTGTTGATGGTGTTCCAGGCCTGTGGCTTGGGTGGGTAAAGTTGATATTGGATATCTCTCCCTCCAATTTGGTACGTCTCTTTGGCCAAGGCAGATCCAGTAGTGGTTGCCCTTGCTCTTCTCCTCAGGATCGCACGTTGGTATTACAAACACTTTGTAAACTGTCGAATCCTTGTCCAAACAGGGAGTGTAGGGATCCTTACTATCAAAACAGCGTTGGGGTCTTGGACTTCAATCCATTCAGGAGCCGCTTTGCCCTTTTGTCAATATTGTGGTATCCCCATGCTGTATTTCTACAGTTAAAATCTCCGCAGACGAAGGAGCTCCGCTGAACTACTGGAGGGAGTTGAGTCTGCTCAGCTGGTGGTGGCTTATAGATGTTGGTGAAGTGGGTTCCATTGTTCAAATGTATCCACTGGACGGTGAATTATTGAAGATGCAGGGTTGATCTATTGTTGCCTTGCTCACATAGGAAGCGATCCATGGTGTTGTGGCGGAATGAAGCAAAATAAGGTCAAAAACATTTGCTTTGGCAGCTTCTCTTCGGATTCGCAGTGAGTTTCTTGGAGGAGGCTGATTATTCACTCGGTTCTCCTGGGAGACTGTAGATGATGTCACCTTAGCATGGGTGAGACCCTCAACGTTCAGCTGCAGGAAGTAACAAAGTTCCTCTGTGAGTAGTTCAGCCGCCTAGAATTGAGGGTGGGTCTTCAAGATGTCCACTGTGGTGTTTTAAAACACGAGGTTTGGACTTAAAGTGTTGAATCAGTTAGCCACAACAGGTGTGTGACATTAACAGGGACGCCGCGAGAAGGCTTCAACACGACCCCAGATTACAAATTGTGTGGGCAAGTGGAATAGTGACAGGCATCCCCCCATTGAAATCCTGGATCCGCCTGAAGTATAGTCTGTACGTTTGGTGAGTTCTTAGCTTGTATATACCAATAAAAAGAGTGTGTATTGTCTTAATGTAAGATCAGCAGTCATCTTATTCTGGTCTTCATATGTTTTTTGTCGTGCTGTCGCAGTGTCGCAAAACCACAAGTTGTCGTGTTGTCGTGCTACTGCTGTTGTTTTTTTTTGTCGCACGCGACAAAAAGTGTTGTCGCGTGTCGCTGCGGACAGTGTCGCGAGTATTTCATACCTTTTTCTGGTTTGGGCTGCAGACGGCTCAACATCATGGCACCCATAGTTTACGTTGGAATAGTCTCATCCAAATCCCAAAATGAATCATTTTTATCCAATGACGTAAATAAGAATCTAGACTGCTATCGGCCGTTGTTATTTTGGCAAAATTGGTTGTGGGGCTAAATTTAACCCACGGTGCACTTCGAATTCCATCAAAGAAACAGCTCTCACATTTTCGTACAACACAGCAATCAAGGCTAACAGTAACACAGGGCGGACTTTAATACTTTTTAATATCGATGTCCCATCGCTGCTGCCGAGGATTTAACAAATATGTTAAATAACTTCGTCTTTGTTCATTGGTCAGTTTTTTTCGGCATCGGGTGGTGTCGCAGAAAGTTGAGTTCAAGTCACCTCTTCGCTGTCTGTCGCAGGGAGGCAGCACGACAACTAATCGATTTATCTCTTGTCGCAGCTTTTCGCAGCATGGTCGCAGCCTGTCTCGGCTACAGTGGCAAGTTTTATGGACACGTGTTAACTACGCTTGCGCTGTTTCACAATTACTTGTCTGGCGACACTGGCGACAGCACGACAAGCTAGTTAGTATGAAACCAGCATTAGTGGGTCATTTTAATATCATTTGTTGTGTGAGTGCAAGAAGGTCATATCATATATGATTGTGAACCGCTACTAAAATCTTTACAACGAATTGACCCCAAGCGATACCATTAATTTAAAGTGAAGACCGAGGCTGTACGGCCGAGTTCTTCCACGCAAAAATAATGGTTTCTCCGGGTTCAATTCGTCGGAAGAGAGTCCCGGTTCCCAAAAGCATACCCTTATTCTCCATTCTTAAACAACAATTTCATTTACGGGCATCCTTTAACCCAATTTCGGGATACTTTACAGCTTAAAGGTGCAACAGAGAGATTTGAGGCACCCAAATATTGTGCCATAATAGTAATTTCATATAGATTAGACACTCAATAGATTTCTTACCTTGTATTTCAGTACAGAAATGTCTTAAAAGAGAGAAAATGGTGATTTTGGTTTGCTTATATTTCAATGTAAAACATAGGCTGAATTTCGTATTTGCTCCTATACAAAATTATAAATTTCACAATTTTTGTACCAAAGAAACATTTCTTAGCTTAATCCTTTCAGATGGGGATATTTTTTTATGGAAAGCCTTACATCAGGGCAAAAATCAGTACTTTCGATTTTTTTAGGGACACCTGATATGTGAAATCTCTCGTTGCACCTTTAAATACAACAAGAAAGGACTGCCATCACCCAGTGAAAGCAATCAAACAACCCGCTGAACGCAACGATCATACGCAACGAGATGCAACGTTAGCAGGCGCGCGCGAAAGTAGCAAAACGCGGTATAATGCGAGCGCTTCAACCTAAAAATAACATCAATACGCAGTGCGTACTACCTGGGTTCAATTAAACGAATTGAACCCGGGCATTAGCCAATGAAATTGCTTACATTTTCACAGCTGTTTAAGAATTTGTGATAACTGTAGGCCTATTTCCAATGACAACAATGAAATGAGGAATAAATTGGGAGTTTCCGTAACCTGACCCATTTGGAAACCCTTCACAGATTAAAGTACAGCTAGGTTTATTACGTTAAGGTTTCCGAATTCATAAATGTGTCGGAAAAAAAGTGTGTCAGAAGGGGTCAGGTTACAGAAACTCCCGAATAAATAAGTTAATTGATTTTTTGTTGATCTACAGCCAGCTACTGATGGTAGACCTTTGTTGATTAGTTTTTCTTTCAATACTTTTTTTTTAGCTGTGTGCAAGATATACAGTGAACAGAGAGCCATAAGAGTCAAACGAGTTGTGGACAAGAAAAGAATGTAAGTTCTTTCCTTAAGAACTCAAATTACAAGGAAAAGATGTAACTCCTAATAGTAATTGTGATTCATGTGACCCATGTGTTTTATCATTCATTTCAAGGAAATGGATTCTGGACATGAGGTTACTTATCAACATGTAATATTACTTAATGAAACATTAATTTTTAATTATCATTTGTATTTGATAGTAGCATAAGTCTACATGCACAGGTAACCACCAAAGTCAAAGGTCATGTATATGTAGAAAACAATTTTGATCATTTACTGTCCCCTTAGTGCATAAGAGGGGGTCCAAGTGGACACAGTCTAATTATCTTGGAAACGAGTTGTTGGATTCTAATTTTTTTCATAAAAACACAACTGAAAGGCAATTACAAAAAAAATGGTCAAAAATATTTTGTGTTAATGAAAAACCATATCCTGGGTCTACATGGACTCCCTTATGCGTTTAAAGAAGTACAACCCAATCCTCAGCCTCAACCACCACTCGCTCAATCAAACCTAAGGTTTTGGTATCATTAGAAAGCTTGCCTTTTCCTCATCTCATCTGCAAAATATTTTGGCTGAATTTTCCATTATGATGCTACAAGCGTAAATATAGGTTGTTTGCGGTTACTGGAAATTAGTTTGTAAGTAACCTGTGAGCTTTTGTAAAACATGCAATTACCGCTCGGGTTACCTTCACTCCACAAACTCTGAAGTTGTCTGCTCGGCACAACACTTCAAAACAATCCGAAATATTATTGGAGTTCGAGCTTAACTACCAAGGTTTTTTTTGATAACACCCTGCTAAACTTGATGACACTCTGGTCAAAAACCCTTCAGAGTTTTGGAACTCTTTTTCAGCCTATCACCATTTATTATTATAATAGATTCCCATGCAACTTGGGTACCTTAATAGCCCAGTGATCAGGGCCGCCGAGAGAAATTGCGGGCCCGGGGGGAACCTTGGAGTTACGGGCCCCCTTTTATACCAATTTCGTTTTCCAGAACCCCATGGGGGAGGGGGAGAGAGATTTTAAAGTTACAGTGGCTGTGAAGCGGCCATCGCTGGGTGTGGGAGCTGTATGATGTAGTTGATCGATGCAACTATATGGGTGTTTTTGTTTGAATTACTCATATTGTGTTTATGGAGACAGCACAGGGGGTGGGTGCAGGAGGGGGGTGTCACGCGGAAGCCTTGCAATGGTCACTTTCCAAAACACATTTTCTCATGAAAATTTGATAGAAACAAATAGAAATTTGTAAATGTTTCACTTTTTAATTATAGGGGTATGATAAACGGTTTTTAAAAAGTAAAAATATAGCTGATGGTTTTAGTTTTGTTTCAAATAATAATATATAAAGTGTTCATGGAGAGTTCATATATGAAGCGGCCTGGGGGTGAGTGCAGGCACGAAGTGCGGAACCCTTGCAATGGTCACTTTCCAAAACACATTTTCTCGTGAAATTTGATAGAAACAAATAGAAATTTGTAAATGTTTCACTTTTTAATTATAGGGGTATGATAAACGGTTTTTAAAAAGTAAAAATATAGCTGATGGTTTTAGTTTTGTTTCAAGTAATAATATATAAAGTGTTCATGGGGAGTTCATATAATAAAGCGGCCTGGGGTGAGTTCAGGCACAAAGGAGTAACCCTTGCAATGTTCACTTTACAAAAAACACATTTTTCATGATATTTGATTAGAAACATTTGAAATTGGTTAAGAAGTCCACTCATAATTCATGACCAACCATTTATAAAACAAAATCTAAAATTAAAAAACTTTTTGTTTTTGTAATTTCTCAAACCAAAGGAGCGCCCGCACTAAATTTATAAGGCGGCATAGAGCGCAAACAAAAAAAAAAAAAATGGAAATTCATGGGGTACTTGTAATTTCTAAAGTAAGTAGGTATCATTGTCGCAGAGAAGGGAAACGGGCCCCTGTATCGCAAATGCCTCTCTTTCTAGCTTGCTCTCTCTCCCTCTCTCTCTTCCCCATCCCTCTCTTTCACTTTCTCTCCCTCTCTGACTTGTCACAACCACAGGCTGTGGACTTTTATTTTTTACGGGCTCCTAGCACCCCGGGCCCGGGGTCAATTACACCCTTTGACCCCCCTTCGGCTGTTGTGGTTTACTGCCGGTGATGGGAATGATGATTTACATATTGTGTCAAAAACAGTTTTAAGGGATAGATAGCAGCAAATAATAGGAGAGATAAAAAAATTGGAAATTACTAACATTAGTTTAAATCAATTCATTTGAACTAATTTAAGTAGGGAAAAATGACCCAATAGTTAGAGAATGAAGTGGTTTGAGAAATTTGTCATACGTCTCCCTCAACTTGACAGGCAGTGATGGCCACTAAAAAAGGACACTAAACCGGGGAGAGTAGTCATGCCCACCAGAACAAAATAAACAAAGATCACATAATGCAGTTAGTTTGCAAGTTCGTGTTAGACGTCGTAACACATAAACAGTTTTATCGAAGGTTGGACATTGTGTCTCCGGCAACATGATGATGGTTGCCTTGGTCACAGTGTTTGACCTCCGCCTTTCGGGTTTCGCGGCGGTCTTGCCGTGTCATTTGTTGAGCTGGTTTTTGCGTTATTATGCTTCTTGGTTTCATCAGAGTCGGTCGTGGTTTAAAAACTTGTTGTACCAAAAATCCGCCCTCCCACCTCATATTTCAGTTTTTTATTCCTTTTATTCGGGTCGTGTGCTCTGTGTGTGCTATGCTAACCCCTTTTTTTTTTTTTTTTTTTTTTTTTGTGTGTAAATTTGCATAATGTAAACCCGTTCATGTTTTTCTTGTTAATGTTATTTTGTTATATGTTTCTCTGGTGGGATGTAATTTGCAACTTTAAGGCAAAACGCAAAAAGGAGCTGGCAAACGCTCAGTATAGGCTAGTCAATTAATCTGATTGTTGAAACAATCTTGAAGGCAACATGCCAAATGCGGAATACGATGGATTAGATTATTAACACCCCAGTATTTGAATTAACTATTGGAAGTCTATTTGAATGATGGATTGCTTGAAGGCAATGCCAAAAGGTGGAGAGCCAATACGCTCGATTAGAGAAATATTCATGGAAAGCTTGAGCAAAAAGCAAGAGGCGGGAGCAAACGCTCCGTTAGAATTGTGCTATTTACTATTATATTCATGAGGCTTGAAGCAAACGCAAAAAGGGGCGGAGGCCAAAACGCGCCGTAGCGTTGTCCTATTATTATTTAATATTAGACTTGAAGGCAAACGCAAAAGGGTGAGAGCCAAAACGCTCGTAGAGTGGTGCTTATTATTATTATTATATTAATTTAGACTTGAGGGCAAACGACAAAAGGAGCGAGAGCAAAACGCTCCGTTGGAAGTGTGCTCATATTATTATATTATTTAGACTTGAAGGCAAACGCCAAAAAGGGCGAGAAGCAAAACGCTCCGTGAATGAAGTTTGAAGTTGGGCTATTATTATTATATTAATTTAGACTTTAAGGCCAAGCCAAAAGGCGACGAGAGCAAAAACGATCCGTAAAATTGTGCTATGATTATAAGGCAAACGCCAAAGAGGCGAGACAAAACGCTCGTAGATTATGCATTATTATAAAGGCAAACGCAAAAGAGTCGAGAGCAAAACGCTCCGTAGAATTGTGCTATTTATTCAGTCCTTCTGATTGTTGAACAACTTGAAGGCAAACCCAAAGGGGCTCGAGCCAAAACGCTCAGTAGTAATTTTGCTATTGAATATCATCAATATTTTGTGGAATATTTTAACTCCAACATATACGTATTAGAGCTGAGCACACGCTCAGTAGGATGTTGTGAAAATTCAAAGGCAAACGCCGCGCAGTGAATAACTGGATTTAATTTCCTTTACTATTTATGATATGTCAATTCAATTTCAAACATGCTGCTTCTGCATTATTGTACTAGTTCTTGAGTATTATTTATCTCACACTATCTATGAAGTTTAAACTTGTATATTGTTGATAGGGCACATGTTTATTAAATGACCTCTCGGATGAAAACCTACATGCCACAATGCCATCTGGTTTTCCTTGTCTAGTTCTTTGATGATTGTGCTGTGCTCAAACGTTGTTCAAGGTCATGGGCCACATATCAACACTTTAAAATTGGGATATTTGCAATGGAAAGGGTTTGTGGGATCTCAATTCAGAATTTTATAATAACGCACGTAATTAAAAAATTCCAAAATCAATAAAATCGACTGTTTTGTCTTTAAAATATGCTATATTTCAATCCAACCACTTCCAGGTTTATGTTAGCACATTTCATGCCAGTACCACTGGTCACACTTGGTTTTTTATGACTTTTTATTTCAATATTCCGATTAGCAAATTGCTGCTTATCCCTTTAAAAACCCCAAACTTTGAATAAAAAAAGCAAGACCTTTATTGATCCCAATTAGGTTAAAGGTGGAAGGACAGCATGATATCACACAACATCAAACCTGAAAATTGATCATCATTCTCCCTGGAATCTCCTATAAGAGATTAGGACTAGTTATCCATATTGTGTGAAAATTAATTTAATTATGTGGGGAGAAATGGTACTTTTCTGAATGAAATTTTTCCCAGAATGCATTCTAAAAATGTTACATTATTTTGACCTTTTATGGCCTCAAATGCACTTTTGAGCACCATACAGACAGCCAGCCAAGTATCATAAATGTGTTCAGAAAAGATTTATGTGGGCATTTTTTGTTACAAGCTGGCAACCATGTCAGATCAACTGCTCATATGGTATAGTTTCTCATAAGAGTTGTTGCCAAAAATACAAATTTATTTTTTTGGCCTTTTTGGGCCAAAAAATGATTTTTGGCCAAAAATATGATTTTTGAGATTTTGATGTATTTGATATCTTCAAAACAAGCTTTATCAGAAAATTACCACTTTTAAGTAATTTGGACTATATTTACGTCTTAAATAACAAATTAAAGATAAATAAAATAAAGAAAATAAAAATATTCCAGAGCATTTAAGGTAATTTTTCTCAAAATATTGTTTTTTTTGAACTTATGATGCACATAACATGTTTAAAGTAAGCACAAAAGCATCAAAAACACATTAACACAGTTCTGTTTGACCTAAAGTGTGAATGCTTTTACTTTTAAGTAGAAATTACAGTAGTGATAACTTTAAAGGGGCAATCTAGGATATGTTACAATGATTGCTATATCATCGGATGAACATTCACATAGTGATTTTGGTCCGAAAATTGGATTTTCTGATTTCACTGTATTTGGTAACTAGAAGACATGTAGTTTTAGATGAAAGTCAGTTTTAACCAATATGGGCTATATTTTAGTCATAATTAACTAATTAATGTAGTAAAAAACAAAGAAAATAAAAGCATTCCAGCGCATTTAAGGTCAGTTTTCTCAAAATATTGTTTATTTCAACTAATGATGTACATAACATGTTAAACGTAAGCACAAAAGCATAAAAAAAACACATTAACACAGTTCTGTTTGACCTAAAGTGTGAATTCGTTTACTTTTAAGTAGAAATTACAGTAGTGTTAACTTTAAAGGGGCAATCTAGGATTGTTGCAATGATTGCTATATCATCGGATGAACATTCACGTAGTGATTTTGGTCCGAAAATTGGATTTTCTGATTTCACTGTATTTGTTATGGGCTATATTTTAGTCATAATTAACAAATTAATGTAGTAAAAAACAAAGAAAATAAAAACATTCCAGAGCATTTAAGGTCATTTTCTCAACATAATGTATATTTGAACTAATGATTTAGAAACATGTTTAAGTAAGCACAAAAATCATTAAAACATGTTAAAACAGTTTTGACTGACCTAAAATACAATGCTCTAACTTTTTAACTAGAAATAAAGCTGTGTTACCTTTAAGGGGGCAAGTCTAGGGTATGTTAAAATAATTGTTTAGTCAACAGGAATAATTCAAAATTGTGATTTTGGACTGAAAATTTGATTTGCTAATTTCCCTGTAAATGTACTTGATAACTTCAACATAGCTTTAGTTAAAAATCAGTTTGAAACAATTGAACGACATACTTAGGTCATAATTAACAAATCAATGTAGGAAAAAAACAAAGAAATTTTAAAGTATTATGGTCTTTTAAGACATTCTGCCTCCAAATTATGTTAATTTGAATAAAATCAGCTGACTTAATGACAGAGA
>JAMKCH010038106.1:0-21058 GCA_023653785.1 Ophioderma brevispina | reverse complement strand
ACGTGGCATTAACAAAAACTCATTGTCATCCATTTTTATTAGAGTGCATATTGTATTCACTGCATGACCTACAAGCAAAAACATTGTAACGAAACGAAACCGAAGGTGCTTGTTGTCTTACCACCTATTAATGCTATGAGTATAAAAACAAGATGAGAAGTTCAAACACCAATGGAAGTTTTTAAGTGAGAAATATATGGAAAAAACACTGTGTCTCTCGACACAGGCTATGCTATTCCAAAAGAGCTCATTTATTGTTAGGTTACCTAACAGGGGAATCAATTGTGAATCAATAAAACTTTGATTCACCTTTGATGTTTTAGAGTGTGGTGCAGTTTAATTTTTGGATTTGAATACTATTGTGCAGTTTTTCATAAAACAATGACTTACGCATGGTTTTTACCATACCTAAAGTTCAATTAAGATTGGGAAGGCACGTGCTGGATTTTGGACCCCCTGCATTAAAATCCCAGATGGGTTCGTAATTAACAAATAAAATGCAAGTTGTTGAATTCTGGTTCCGACGGATTCTTCAAGTCACAATTCAAAAGGACCAAAATCTATGCCACTTTGGGAGCATATCAAAATTAAGAAAAGGTGTTTGTCATTTTCGTATGGTACCTACAGGTCCTGTATGCTACTAATAGGGCCCAATTTAACCCATTATTATGTTTGAGAATCGTCCGTTCCGTCCTATATACTATACACATGCTGGGAAAACCTAATAACAACAACACTTCTCAATAATCTACGCTCTCTCGAAACTTTGGTGTCCAATTACTTCCAACAATTTGGCTTCAATTCCCCTAACTTTCATTGAATTTAAAACAGAACGGCATTCCTAATGCAGTTTATGTCTGTGCACCCTGGTAACGAGACAGTATTAAACCGCATGCGCCACACGAAACCCACTAGGTAAACCCGTATTGGTATTCAGTACGGTGGCCGCCATGTTCGTCGAATTATACGGCATAATGGCCTGCGTGACGGCCAAGGATCCAGGCTTATATAGCTACCCCGGAAGTAGGAGCGTGTGCACATGAATTTCGGTCATGTCATGTCAGTTTTGCATCGATAATGGTCAAGGACGCGTTTGTTTTTATTTTACCCTCTGCGCGATGGCTAATTCTTCTGCTGGTGGAAGTAGATTTTCAACAATGAATGGATTGATTGAAATAGTGTGGATAATGCCCACACCGGGAGAGTACAACAGCGTTGTTGGAGTAAAGATTTTCAGGTCAGTTAAGCATAACGGGAATCGCTTGATCCAGTGTAAGTACAGTAGCATATGGCCATGGCATGGTACATAACTCCGTTGGAGGCAATAGAAGTCAACTCGCGGAAAATCTGAAGTTGAAAAAAAATTTTTTTTGTTGACGTCCGCCTCGACGACGGAGATAATTAACAAAGTTGGATCTCTATAAAACATCAAATCAGGCCGATAAATCGTCATCTGAAGAGGGTGACGGTGTAGACTGTAACAGGGGGGTGTTAATTTCGACAGAGACAATATGGCCCAAGTCATGGGTGAACTGGCGGCCCAAGCTAAAGTTTTGAACTGTGTATCGTTAATATAGGACACAAGATTCAAAACATAATATGATTAAAATTAGATTCTTGTTTTCGCCCAATACCCAAATTTATGGCTCGCTATGAGTGAAAAATATTTGGGCTCGACGCGTCTCGCCCACCTATATTTTTTTCAACTCATGCTTGACCAATAAATTTAGGTATTGGGACTTAACAAGAATCCAATTTTATACCAATATCCATCTACACCAAGCGAAAGGTAAAGACCGTTTGGCAAAAATGGAATTACAAAATTATATCATAGGAATTTCATCTTCATTTTGGTCTCTTTTGGGTAGATGTTACCGACAAATGTTTGACATGGCACCTTGCCATGAATTGTGGCTTATGATATACAATAACCTTTAGAATACATTTGGGCCCACTTATGCTACTGTCAAATACTAAGTACCGGCTTAGAAACGCTTGGCTTGGATAGGGTGATATGGGTTAACTTTGGTACCTTATGAATGAATAAAAATAAAGATCCTTAAGTACCAATATCACTGAATAAGAAAAAAGTGTGGTACTAGAGCACGTAGAAAAAAAACTTTTTGTCAAGATTTATAGCTATACTTTACAATACTGGGGTGATTTTGAGCCTTCAACATTGATATATACTTCCAATTGGCATATAGATTTTGGGTCAAAAATAGGTACTGAAATGCGTTTTGTTGCAAATTGTCACATTAGAGTAGTCCCATAGTTGTCTGCTAATACTGAAAAATTTCAACAGAAAATCAAACTATATCATTCACAGATGCACATACATGAATTTGAAGTGAAAATAAGATACTCCGTTGACTGTTTGTTTGTGTCCTGTTTTTTTTACAAATTGCTTGTGTGTTATTACCTGAATCATGTACTTAACTGAGGAGCGGGTTAGTACCTTTAAAATATATGGCCTGAAGTATCAACGTTCTCTAGAACAAAGATCTATTAACTCCACACCATACTCAAACACCATCTCAAAAACCAAAAAAAAAAAAAAAAAAAAACAGGACCCATGAGGCGTGGGACGTCTGTGCCAACATGAAATGTGAATGCTTTTTCACAAATGTCAATGAAAAATATAAGTGTAAATGTATTTTACCCCCTCTGGTTGAGCATCGTCAAGCCCAGTATTAAATACGTAGTCCATTTAGTAAATGCGGATTCATAAATAACATCACCTGTTTATTAAAGTGCATTTTTCATTTAAGTGCATTCAGAGACTTCGTGCGATGGGCGGCTCGATTTTCTGACAATTAGGCCATGGATTTTCCAATATAATAGCCTAATTTCAGTTAACATTAATACGAATAGGCACCACCCTTTCGTTATTAAACTAGAGTATTTTTAAAAAAATTGAATGTCTCAGATCCAGGAGTTAGGTTAACAAAGTGGCCTACGGGGAACTGAAATAGACACAATTGCTCATAAAATATAATTAAAACGCAGCGTTTGAATTACTTGAAATTTTAGGCATATTTCTATTTCATAGACTCGGGGCAAAATAGAAGAGGTTATAATCACCAGCGATTTCTGAGCTACTTTAAATTAGTAGGTCTATTGTAAAATGATACTAATTCGTACCGCTCTTTGAAATTCAACACGTTGAATCTTAGATTTATCATCATTTGTATGATCAAAAGACTTAAACTAAACAAAAAAGGTAATATTTGAATTGTTGGATGGATTTTTTGCATTTACATTTCAATGTTTGTATAATTTTTACCGATTTGTTAAATTTTAATTCCTGGCAAAAGGACATTTTGCCATTTTAGAAAACCCGAAGTAAAAGGATACCTATATAAACACACCCTTCTGTTCAAATCGGTTATGACGCGGCGATTAATATCAAGTATGAAGGAAATTTTCTAAAAATCCTTAAAAACTTACCGTCAGTTAACCCTATTTGTATGAAAATGTGTTATGACTGTCAATCCGAGTTAGGCCTTATCAATTCTACAACACTGCACTTTGAAAACAATTGATGAACGGAATAATGCAATTAACTATGGAAAGTTAGTAGGTGCAGTATTTGTAGACCTGAAAAGCTTTTTGATATAGTCACCATAGTTCACTGTAAAAGATTCACCGCAAAAATACAGTGAACCAGTAAAATACGGTTATTTCCATGCCAAATGAGTACGGTACCGTAATTTTACGGCGAAAACCGTTAAACAAACAATTTAAATGCTTTACAGTAAAATACCATAAAATTACTGTAAACATAAAATTTACGGTAAACTGTAAAATTTACGGTAAAAATACCTGGCAACATAGAGGTCGCCAGCATTTTACCGTAAAATGCAATTTATGGTAAACTGCTGGGCAACGGCAGTTGCCAGGTTGTTTACCGTAAAATTTACGGTTTACCGTATTTTTTACGAGATTGTACCGTTAAAACAATTTATTTTATTGTTGTTTTACGGTATTTCACCACAAAATTACGGTCAACCGATTTTTAAAACAAAAAAAAAAAATTTGCATTGAAATATAAAATACGCGGTGAAATCTTTACAGTGTTTACTTATTCAAATCTGAGGTCATTGGTATAGTGAATACTGAAAGGAATTGGTTTGAATCATAGCTATCAATCGTATTCAATGCGTCTCAATAAATGAAACCATTTCCTCTCCGATGTTATACCGTCAAGTGTTCCGCAAGGTCGATCTTAGGTCTAATTGTGACATGTATGTGACGGCACATTAGGTTTATAGCAAAAGATAGAGAAGCTAATACTAAACCGTTCAAACAAATGATCTTTATAGACACTAAATACAGGTTACTGACAAACCTATGAAAGCTAAGTGAGCAAAAACTAAAGCGCTTACCGATTGCACAAACGGCAAACCAAAACGTAGCAAATTGACAAAAATAGCGTGTTTAGGGTTATACTCCCATGAAAATGTCGAATGTTTCCAAGATCTGGGCATCTAATTTTTAAACCTTAAATTTTAATTATTTATATATAGTTATAAATTTAAAGTTGCACACAAAGTCATTCAAAAACTCCAAATATAGCCATTTCTTCGTACGATCGCATCGCCTATACGAAGGATGTGCGATTAAAATGTTAATAAAAATGTCCAATAATCTCCACAACCACTTTAAGCATCTGGGCGGGGTACACACACACGTGAATGCTACTGCTGGTAATCTATTTATCCCATCATGTAACACATTTATGGTAAGTGTGTGTATATACTCTTAAGGTAGTTGAACGTGCAATGTCATATCGAGGTTATATTAGAAATCCAAATACTTTGATATATTTTCAAGAGCAAACTTAACATGTAACTCAACATTTTGGAAGTGTTCCAATAGCTATCTCATTCTCTGCACATTTTCTTCTTGTAGTCTTTTGTCTTTCTGTTATTTAATATGGGATTTTATTACTCAATTAGAAATTTAAATATCGTAGGAGCATGTGTATTATGGTGATATTAAATGTAAATCAGGGCATTGTTGTGTTGGCTTACCATGTTCAAATTGGTGATAAATTAAACTCAATCAATCAGTACACGAATGCATCCGAGTTGTCAGAAGAAATCCGTAAATTTATAAACATTGTAAATTGATATTGGATGAGTCCAATACATATTCCACGAGTTCCATGGTGTTAAAACTAACACAAAAGGGTGTTGAGTTTTGACACCCTTGGTGTGGTCTCCTAGAACACCCGGCGGTGTTAGATTTTAACACCCTAGTTTGCAGTGAATTGCGGTATTGACACTCAAGTGTTTAGGCATTTTCTGCAAAGTATTCAGAAATTGACATGTTTAATGCCTAAACATTTCTTTGCACCACGTTTCTAAACGCTCTCCATGCAGTGTAGTCGCCTACTGCCAAGATTTTAAATGCTAAGACGATATTATAAACTTTAAAAAAAGTCAGCGAAACTCTCACAGATAAAATAGGTCGTGGATTACTGTTGTGAATGCCTCCCTCAATTTAGGCACCAAAGGTGCTCGCATTTCTCTCGCTTTATTCCCTCGTGATTTCCAATCTCCATGACTGGTTCACTGATAAAAGTGATCCAGGTTTAATGTCAACGCCTGTCTATGACGCAGACCTCAGGGTTGGTTTCATTCACAGACATTTCAAAATATGGAACTATGCTCCAATGCGCAAAAACCCAGACAGTATTAAGCAAACATTGAAATATACACATTTTCCCAAGTGAAGAACTTAAATGATGTGAAAAATACTAAAAGGTGTTTACCCAATGAGGCTGATAAAATATATAGGCCCATTCAGACGGGTTGTGTGGTAGGTACGTAGTTTGCGCGTAGTCCGATTGAGGGGTGTACCACATTGATTTTGCGTCTCTGAGCACTTTAGTGTCGTTTAAAATGTACCAAGCAGAGTCCGTTCTATGGAACATTTTCAAGAAAGTGTGTATATGTTGAGTACACGGGAAGGAGTTCTGTTGTCGAGTTTCATAATAAAAATTTCGTATGGGCAGAAGGAGCTGGCCCATCGAAGGACCCATTAATAGTTTGTAGCTTTGATTTCTGAAAGAGTCAATGAAATCACTTGGAATATTGTCACGGTAGTCCAAGCGCTCCTGAATGATCTGATCTTGCAAAACGTTGCCTGGTAATTTTCCCAGTAAGAAGAGCGACACCGATCGATAGCCTTTAACAAAATTATGAGGCTAACCACGATCTCGCATTGAATATTTGACGCAGTATCATTCGGCGAAGAAAATTACAAAAGTAGTAAAAAATGTATCTGATCTCCAGCGAACTTAGGTCTGCACCGCATCCTCCTGACATGGAATTGTAAAACCAAAAAGAAGGGGTGTTTTGGTTTTGGGGTAGCTAGTTTTCTTCTTGATAGTTGAATGTTGACAAAATTAATGATTTAAGACCCGTTGGAAATCTTCTCCGAAACCAGTTTGATAGATATGGTGGTGTCTGATATTTACTGGTCGTATTGCTGAATGTATGGATTCTGTCTTACGGCGGAATACTAAAGATCCTTGTCTCCTGAGTTGAGCGTTCCACTAAGGGGTTTGTATTTGAGTCCTAATTTGGCCAAAGTGGTTGCGGTTTGTTTCTGTCTCCTATGGAATAAACCTAGTTACCCACCTCGGACAAGGGATTTGGTGGTTCTGAAAACGTTTCATTTTCTAAGACGGGAAGAAAGCACCAAGATAAATAAACATTACAGTTGAACAAAAGACACCCAAAAATATATCTCTTCGAATCCTAGTTACAATGGGCCAGCTCTTTGTTCAGCGAAATGGTTAAATTGTTGGTTAGCGTGAAGCAAGCAGCATGTTAATGCTTCCAATATGGTGACATCACAAAAATGGTTATATTTTGTATAAATGCTAGCTGTACTATGTTATTATTCTCCTCTCAAGCACGTACGTGCGTATTTTTAATCTGGCAATGGATCCGCGTTTTATTTGATTTTGATACACCTCATCGAAAACATGTATGACTGAATTAGACCACAATCGTGGCTGATATTTAGTAAAACATATGGTTATTTATGGAATTCTGTCGCTCAGAGATGCTATTTCTACTTCAAAGGGGAACAAATAAAACACACGATCAATGATGGCCTATTTAAAAAACGTGAAGGGTTTTGGATAATAGGTCGAAAAGATGTTGAAATCGGGGGTTTTTTTACCCCCGAACTCATTTTTGTTTTTTTGTTACGGAATGGAAGGGTATAGCCTTCAAACGAAAAACTAGATATTGTTTACATGTATATGAAAAGTTTATTTTAATTGTATCCCCATAAATAGCAGATAGCAATAACAAGCAAAAATTAAAAAGCATCATTTTTTTTTAAAATTTGAATAACATATCAATCATGCGTCAATCACAAGAATAGCAGACACCCTTTCCCATCCAGCTGGACCTTACACTATAGAGGAGCTTCAGATCTGCTGAGGGAAACTGAAAAAACACCCAAGACAACCTAGTCCCGACACAACATTCCTGCCGTAGTCATGGAAGATCCACTATTCCATGATAACTGTTAGAATTTTGTAAACAACCCACCTACATGGGAAACAAACAGCTCTTTCCACATCTTCATCATTCCTCTACCAAAGAAAGGCGACCTCCAACAATCCCAAAAAAAAAACCTTTTTACCCAAGATGAATCACATGGCACCACTGGCCTCTAAGGATCTAACAACTCCATGCTGGCTCAACAGAATCACTCCTCACCTCGATCCCATTCTCAGACGGAACCAGAACGGTTTTCGCAAAGGACAGATCAACGCTACCTCAGATACTTGACCTTAGAAGGATCAGCGAAGAGTTGTTGAGAATTCCCAAAGAAAAGCTTTAATGATTTGTAGATTTTTCCAAGGCTTTGACAGTGTAAACAGGAATGTAATGCTGCATATTATCGCCAACTACGGTGTCCCAGACGAGACTGTCAAGGCAATTGCCTCATGTATGATAACCCATAAGCTTTGTGCAGACCATTGATGGGCCACAAAGGAGAGTTCCTAACAACTACTGGAATCCTTCCAAGGAGATACCTCTGCTCCTATTCTTGTAGTAGTGGTGATGTGACATCCTCAGACAGAGTATTGACATCGAAACGACAAAGGACTCACCATAAAACCCAAGCGTTCTAGACGTCACCAAAGTCAGGATCTCACAGACTTGACTACGCAGCATATGATCTAGCTCTAACAGCTGATCTGATATGTGGTGCACAAGATTACTAACATCACTTGAGAATGCTGAAGACAAAGTCGGCCTACATCTAAAAGCCAAGAGACCCTGATGAATATATGGCCGGTCATATGAGGACGATGATCATCAATCTATCGCAAAAACAGATGGTCGGCCAACTAAAAGAGGGCAAGGACTTCAAATACTAGGGTCCCTATGTTGCCGACAGCAGAAAGGGACTTCCTGTCACGCAAAGGACAACTGGAATGCCTGTAATAAACTTACATCCACTTATGGCAATATGGTATCTCCAATTCACCAAGACGCAATTCTTTAGCGCCTGTGTAGAAAGTAACTGTTATATGGATTGAGACCTGGACCATGAAGAAAGAGCTACAGACAGACTGGATGGCACCACACCAAGCTTTTCTATTGCGAGTAAAAACATTGGGTGAAGTCACAAGACCAAGACAGATATATGGAGATATCCCTCCAATGTCATCTTTCGTTGCCAAACGCCGTGCACGATTTGCCGGTCACGTCATCGCGCGATTGATTCAAGTAGTTCAGAACGTCACATGTGGAAGTAACCATGCCAAAACAGGGGTCGTCGCCCCTTTAACGACAAGTGATATGATTGATCGAGACATCCAGGCAGGGACCATCGACATCCCAAACTTAATGACAAAACAGGGACATTGGCGCACGTGGTGACAGCATCTCAGGCTGCGGCCGTTAGTAGATAGGTCAGATGCGGTCGATAAAGACGACAAATATTCCGTTTTTCAAAACACGACCAGGAGACTTTGCCAATTTGAAACAAAAATGTGCGGAGAGATAGAGAGACAACGACAGAGGACAAAGTGATCAGGGGAATTAAATAGATGTCTTTTGAAATAACATCAGAAAAATGTCAAAGAGTGTATTGCAAAAACCAAATTTTTCCCAAAAATGTTCGACCAACCAAAACCCATCCTTTTCGTTCCATCAATCATAGAACCACAGCTTTGCAATCTGCGTGGCCTAAGGGAACATGTAGTGTAACTTTCATACATTATCTCAACTCCGGAGAAATAAGGAGCGATAAATATATCTGTTGATACCAGCAATAATTATCCTAATTTTAAAGCAAAGGGACTTGCTTTGTGACTTGTACACTTTGTGATATTATTCGTCGCTGGTCACGACATAGTGTCGATCTTTTTTTGTCAAATTGGTAATAGTCGATTCTGGCGGCATTTTATGTAATCTTTAATGTACACAAAAATAAAAGTGAAATTAACAGCTCCTAACCCAAAATAGCCGCAGTCGATAACACCCATTGTATCAAAACGGGTTTCACAAACAATCGAATACGTATTCGATAGCTTGCGTGTCCAAATATCTCCAAAGCCGCAAGATAATTGCGAACGAATACGTATTTCGCTGGGACAAAGATGCTACTTCAGTGATCAAAATCGATAATAGGTCGGTCAAGATATAGGCAATCGGTGATTGTTTGTGCAATTTACCTTTCTATACTTCATGAGAGACTGGTCCTGTTATTTCACATTTTCATTTTTGTGTTGTAATTAGTTCAGTTTATTCTAATGAAACTACGGTCTGTGCAGTCAATTATCCAAGTTTTGTAGTTTTAACATTTGTACAAATAAACCAAAATTATCACTTTTAGTTTAGGGGGACCTAGTGACATTCAGCTAGTATTACCATAAGGGAGGAGTTAACACACCGGTGCGCAAAAACGTTACAAACTTTCGTTTTGAAGTTTCCAGATCATTATTTCAATCCTTATGCTCATTGCCCCCACCCCGAAACGAAATGTGAAGGTAGCACCGTCACCGGTGTAGCGTTGAAGTCGATTGCCCCCGTGTGAGAGTGGTTACTATACCTCTCTACCCCATTATTGAAATACAGCATTCTTCATTGGTCAGCTTTACTGCCCATTATTCTGCATAATGAGCAGCTAATACATTTTCTTATCATTTTTTTCATTCATCAGATACACAATTACACAGAAATTCAGGCATATTACCTTAAAACTATACAAACAAACAAAATAAAATCAAGGTTGTTTAGTTAATCGAATAGAAATAAGGTTTTTGTAGTATCATCTATGAGCTCATAATGTATCTTCGGGCCGAAAAAAAAATAAAAATAATGGTTTTTTTTATATTATTTAGTTTTTCCGACCTCGGGCACATTATTGCCATAAATGATACTGCATTAACCTTTTACGTTATAGTTCATGTTTAAATATGGTAATGTATGGCTCTAAAATTAACGTTGATAAAAACTAGTCCATTTCATATCATTTGGGACCAAAACCTGCATGAAAAATCAATATATTACTAAATCCCTGTTTATGCAAATTGTCAATTTTTTCATTTGAGACTCTGATGTGTCTTGTCTGTGAAGGAAAATGACCAATTTTGCCAACTGTGAACTTTGACGTCATTTGTGAAGCCATACTAGGTATTTTTTTTTTGTCGGAAAACCATAGAAAACAGGACCACGCATCAACTAGTTACCAACATCAAAATGTTCTTGCTTTATAATAATGAATTCTCGGAGTGTTTACCACCCCACCCCATTAGTAAACCGTGTTACAAAAAACTTGGTAAACATATTGTGAAAGTTGATTTTCTTTGATGTTAACTTGAATATTCTGCAAACTAAAATAATTATAATACATCATTTTAAAAAGCTCGCCTTTCAGGAAAAAATTCGATATTTCTTGGGAAGTTGTTGTATAAGCGTTAGTGCCCTCTAAATTGGTTAGATTATGTGTAGATTAGATTTTTACTTGGTAATTACCCATTTAACTGTTATTCGTTTCAAGTTTGGTATAAGATAGGAACTATCTATAGGAACTATAGTTTATGTAATGAGAAATTTTAACGATAAAAATATGGTTGTTATAAAGTTTTATAGATCACTTTTATCCTCCAAAACCTTGTGAGTTATGCAACATTACATTCTTAAATATTTCTGAGCTCAGTTCTGACAGTTCTAGCCAATATACTTTATTGTGGTTGCAACATTGCATTACTATTCTTATGATTTTTGTAATCATGCCACTACAATGTGTTTCCTTTTGAACGTTTTAATCCTGAAATTATGTTTGTTCTGCCGAAAAATGAGTTAAAAACATATTGGCGAGTAATTTAAAAATATTAATTTTAAAGGCACTACTAGCAGTGATTTGCTATAATCATAAAAATCGAAAAAATCATCAAAATCGATTTTAGATGTCTGTGACAAGTACATGTATCCTAACATACCCTGCACAAATGCTAAGACCAGAAGCAAACTATAATAAGGACAAAATTGTATTTTAGGATTACTGTCTGTACGGACCACTTACTACACACGTAACTGAATGGCGATTCATAGCTTGAACACGCCTTTTCCTTCCTTTTCTGTCAGTTCTTCCGTGGAAAAGTAACTTACTAGAGTGCTAACAGACTTATCCTTCACTTTAGCTATTCCGCAAATTTTCAAATATTTTTACTCTGAGAATGATCACTGATATGTCTTTTATTGATACAATGCTTCTACTCTCCTGGTTAACTGGGTCTGCGCCTGGGAGACAGTGGATTCAAACACGGCGATTTTAAAGACTTGTCCAGGAGCTAGTCTACCATCACAACAACTCGAAAAGGGCGCTAGAACGCCCCTGCAGAACTCCAGTGGTGATATCACTGGGTCTGATATGCTTCCATCCACCATTACGACACTTTTTGAGTGCACATACAGTACACTAATAGCATTGCTAATAGGCTTCTGGACTTCCGTAGTGGCTACCACAAGATACCCGCTGTTTTGCGTCAGAGAAGACGACTCAAGGTACAAACATAGTAATTAAAGATTTGACTAAAGCAAACCAAGAACTATTAAAGAGGGCTTCAAATCATCCCGGAGTTATCGCGTGGAGTCTTAATGGCAGAATATTTGCTACCATTCCACTCATCAACACCAGGTAAAAAAACGTTAAAAAAGTCCAATACGCCATGTTCAACTCTCAATGAATATTCCAGATGAAACAATCCGCATTTAAAAGCGAAGCAAAGATACAAATATAAAAGGAAGTGAGTCAGAATCCTAAGAAAAACCAGTGGGCATCATATGCAAACGAATAGCAAAAAATGTTCAAGACTAATCCAGAAATTTGGCAAAACATCCAAAATATACTGATGAAAACATTAAAATACATTATTTACTGTGTTTTGATCCATTTTTTTTAAGTTTTAAGCTATGTGTCATATTATGCATCTGTTATAGATGAGGTGACATCAATGTTTACAAACCAAGTTAGCACTTGGTCTAATGACATCTAGAGGTGGACTAAGAGTATGCCCATAGGGCTATTCTCAAAAAGGGAAGCCACTTCATTTGAAATCGGAAAAACAAAGTCGCGCAAAAATGTATTTATCATACATTTTTATTTAGCTAACATATCATACATCATGGAACACACAGTTATGACCACCACTGTTCACCCATATTTTACATTTTGAACCCTTCAAATTAGTGTTTTTTCCTGTTGTTTGGGCCTTGTATATTACGTTTAATCCGATCTGCATCTCGTATAAAATTTGTGATTTTACATAGAAGTGTTCCCTTGAATTCATGACTTCTCACTTAATTGTGCGAGACATCTCAGGAATGCTTGTAGTGAAAGCAATAACTGGTATGATAAAATTTGGTACTTTAAACGGCAGTCCTCTCTACGTCTATTTTGTATTTTTTATCGATCATGAGGTGAAAGTTTTCAAAACAAGACAAGATCCTTTTTTTCAATACGGATAGTATCCGGACTTTTTATGGGCTAATTATTTTGCCTTGATAAGCATATTTTAACCCTCTTTTTTTTTTAAAATTCAATTATCCCTTGCATGAAGTACGATTAAATCTATTTCAATATCCGTCGTTTCACTTTGGTATGGGATAACTAGATACATCGTATGCATAAATAAACGTAATTTTGTAAAATCCACCACTTTCAACATGCTTAAATAACGACAGTGAATATGTAAATAGGTTGTTTTTTTACTAAACAATGACAAAATGAAGCTTCCATTTTCTTTTTCGAATTAGGTTATTTTGTTTTTAAAACCACATCGTAGGCCCTATCTCTCAAATTAATAACTTTTCAAAAGCTACTGCTTTCACACACATTCACATTCACACCGCAGAAGTTCTGTATAGGTCTCCAATTTTGCCCTTATACCAATCAGTGTCCATATGTTATCACTTTATTTTCATTTGAAATCGCATTATTCCCACAGAGCAGCGGCTGCCCTTTTTCTTTCCTTTTTCCTTGTCTTGGCTTGTTGGCTTCTTTGGAGAATCATCAAACAGCCATATTCCCTGCTTTTCTGGTGCTCGGTTTGGGTAATCCACTCCTTATATATAATATTTTCTGGACGCGTTTATCCTTCGTTTAGTCGGGGTTGATTCTATCCTCCGAAGTTCTGTTCATTTTTTATTTACGATACCGCTAAAAAAAATAAAATTAAATATCATTTTTTTACTTAACTGATTTATATATGTTCAGATTATAACATATCATTAAGTTTGTCAACAGTGGGTATTGGTTAAACAGCCGACACTGAGTTCAATAGGCCTATATTCTTTTCCTTTGGCTATCTATTAGTCGCGGAAGTCAGACTTAAAAACTCCTCTGTTTCTATCCCTCACACAAAACAAAGATTGTAACAAGATATTTCAAATAGGCCCTACAACTTTGCGTATATTACGTTATCCTCACCACGAGACACTAGTGTGTAACTAAAACCCCTATAAGCCCACCTAATAGCATGTGTACAT
This sequence comes from Ophioderma brevispina, assembly GCA_023653785.1. Classification (NCBI taxonomy): domain Eukaryota; kingdom Metazoa; phylum Echinodermata; class Ophiuroidea; order Amphilepidida; family Ophiodermatidae; genus Ophioderma; species Ophioderma brevispina. The sequence goes on along the minus strand of JAMKCH010038106.1, from coordinate 7,022 downwards.
AGCCCCCTTGCACACGGCATGGCATACGGCTTGTGGCATCCTTACAAGACTTATACTTCCCTATTATATTACCCATCAAAGTCACACACCCACACAATGTGTAAACCCTGCCGTGTGTATATTATTACGCAAAACTATTTGGGTAAAAAGGTTAAAGAAAGTGACTAAATTACCTTTATTTGGTGCACAATTCTCAACAATACTTCGAGTAGCATTGGTAGAAGCGGAAACAATACCTGCGAACGTGAATAGAGATTCCTGTATTTTTTTCGTCTTCGTTTTGGATAAACGTATATACGTAACGTAATATACATTTTGATGCTTTTTCATTCCAGTGTCTATTACTTGGGCGAGTGCATGTAGTCCTAATTATTTCGACTAATCCAGGTCCGGGTTATGTGTGTCTATAGCCAAGTATATCGTTTGGTAGTCTAGACTCTCACTTATTAGATTTGCCTTTGACGAATTAATGCTTAAAACGGACGCATTTTATTTGGAATATAATGGGGTTATCGGAGGCCAAATTGCCACCCAGCATTTTTGATGTTATGAAATTACCAATGTATCCATATTTTGCCTTTGAGCCTAATGCAAAAGGTAATTATCATGCATTTACATTTTCAAATAAATTGATTTAAATACACTGATACGTAATATGCAATGATTTCGCGGAATCCATATATTGGCTTCTTTGTAGCTTACCAAGAAAAGTTATCTGAGGAAGATTGGTACCTATCATAGATCTTGATGCATTTTAAGCAATAAAAACCACTGTTATGAATAAAATATTTGATTATTGAGGTACTGTAGGCATTGTAAATACGTGCACAAGCGACGGAAACACCATTTTGGATTTTTTTTAGGTGTTTTTGGAGTAAAATGACCGAGATCGTGAATATTTTAGTATAGAAAACTATATAAGTCCGTGTAGATCTCGCAAGTACTAAAAGAACATTAACGCGGTTACTTATTTTAAGCAAATGCAAACAATTGTGGTCAAAGAATGACATAACTCTCCTGGCTTCACTTTTTTGAGAATGGCACATAATAGTTACAGCATTAAACACACCTGATTGAGCGCGAATTCCAAAAGCCCAAGGCCCTGCGGTGCTCACGCATACTGCCGCCCGGTATGCTTTGTTTCGTTGCCCGGCGTTGACGTCACATCACCTCATCTATATGAAATGTGTTAATTCCATATAGGGTTCGAAAATGTTTGCCCGCGCTTTAGGCGCTCTGCAGAGCCTTTTGTTGTGCTTTGTTTAGTAAAGATTAACATTATGTTACCAACTGCTAGTAAGGGAGTCTTTAGGACGGTCTGTGTGTCTCATATGAAATGGCCGCCATTAAAGTTTTGTTAGCCTACATCCTTCCAACCTCTTCAAATCGCAATTTCCAGTCATACCTTACGCATGCAGTGATGCGTGTTCTTTAGCTTTTTTATTTAACACTTAGTGACCAAGGGGGGGGGGGGTCCTACGAACCCAAATTTGTTTTCCGCGCTGGCCGCTTTACGCTAGGATTTTTGCGCCGATTTTTTTTTGTAATTGCCTGACTTTTAAAGCGCTTCTTTTGCCACACAAAAATAATTAAATCGGCCAAGCCGTTGATGTCTATGCTCCCCCTCAACAACGTTCTCGGACTATCAGACCACGACTTCCATGGTTTAATACGATATCAAAATTGCCAGGAGGGCTCGTAGGAGTATGGCGCAAATGGCGCAAGAGAAAGAGTAACATGAATATGAAGAATATGTGGGTTCGATTAAATCGGCGTAAATGGATTAATTCAGTCTGCTAAGAAGTATATTACATGATACTTTTGAAAACTGAGACAGTAAGAATATGTTTTCCACTTGGAATAATTGTAAAATACCAATAAATAGACAATGCCTGATGCCAAATCGCTGACTGATCTGTGTAACTCATTTGCTAGCTTTTTTAGGCAAAAAGGTATTAGAATCAGAAATGAACTCGATGGTATTCAAGTAACATGATAATGGTTGATCATGGCGATGGTTGGTTTACAATACTGTCGCTATTACAGAATTCAAGTATTCGCCCTGTTTCCGATCAACGGCTTTTGGAGATTGATTTATTTTGTCAACACCTAACCAGTCATCAATCTTTAGACACAATTCCATTTGGTGTTTAAAGATACCATCGATTATTTTCAATCGAACCACTTACCTGTGCTATTATTAATCAGTTCAGAAGAGTTGTTGTTTTCCGTCGAGGTCGACGAGGCGGTTGTAACTCCCATTCTCAAGAAGCCCACCCTTGATAAAAATATCCTCAAAAAATTCCGTCCGCGATCAAACATCAGTTACCTCTCAAAGATTATGGAGAAGACGCGGTCTGCGCCCAAATATAATATAAACGAGGCATTTGAACCAAAATTCCTTCTGACAAACTTCCAATCGGCGATCAAAGCAGCATCGGGACCGAGACGGCTTCTTTACGTCAGTGTCAAATCAAAAAAACAGATATTTTGAAAGCTTTAGACCACAACAAAGCTGTGGCCGTCATGGGTTACTAGAATATTCTGCTGCGTTCGATACAGTTGACATCAAAATATTACTAAAATCGTTTCTGCAATACATCAAAATCGGCGCTCGTGTGTTGGATTACACGTCATATCTGCAAAGATCGCTCTTTTTGCGTTTCCCTCGGCGATAACCTCTCTGACAATTACAAACTTGATTTTGTCTGAACCACAGGCTCTGTGTTGGGCCGGTGTTTTTTACTATTTACACTTACTACAAGTGGGGTTATTCATCGAAGCACATCTTTGTTATCATGTATGCGGATGCTTACCAAGCTTACCTTCCGTTCAATCCTAAGGAAGCCAATGCGGGTGAACAAGCGGCGGCTAAGCTTTCTTCATGTATCGATGAAATCAGTGCGTGGATGACCAAAAACAAATGAAAACTTAATCACGAGAAGTCCGAATTTTTTATTGCTACCTCGGCCTATAATCGGGAGAAAGACAGTACAGATCTGCTGAGGATTGGTGATAATGTTATTCAGCAGTCAGCAAAGATTTAGAACCTGGCGTGGTTTTTGATCAATCGTTATCCATGACTGACATGTGAAATCTGGTCAAGTCCGGCAAATTTTCCAACAATCTCCGATGTATGGAGGATTCGCCGTTATATAACAGGTTGATAGTTGCCAATCATCATTGTCGCAGCACTGATTTTGTCGCGTCTTGATTTACGCTAATGCACTCTTACTCGGAATTTCGGTCGACGACCGGAAGCGATTGCAACAAGTCCAAAATAGAGCGGCGAGAATTGTGTTCAAGGATTGAAGGCTCCATCCGTCAGCGCCTTTGCTTAAACATCTCCATTGGCTGCCATTGACAGAGGAATTATGTTGAAAATTCTTCTTATGTTTTAAAGCGTGAATGGCATAGTTCCCGTCTTATCTCACAGACTATAATCGAGCATCGGAGATCGCATAGATACAACTGAGAATGGACGATGATACACTTCTTTTGCATATTCCTCAGGGGGGGGGGGGACCATCAGGGGTTATGGTGATAATCGTTCTATGCCGCTGCTCCTAGACTGTGGACTACGGTCCCTTCATTTATCGGGTTTTCCCCTTCAGTTTCTGTTTGTAAAAAGGTCTGTTAAAACTTATTTATCCTTGTGATAGTTGCCTCCGCCTCCGGGGTCTTTGCAACTTTTAAAAATTAAGCGGCACTGGTGTTATTTATTTTCTTATTATTATGTTGGGACAGTCTGCATATGAACAGAGACGTTAGTAGCATGATGTTGTATGTGTGGGTTTGGGGTTGTGTGTGTGTGTGTGTAGGTGTAGGGTTGGGTTTATGTGTGGTGTGTGTGTGTTTTGTCGCGTGATTGAAGCTTTTATTTATGTGGTGTGTGCCACGTGTATTTTTAGGTGTCGGTTGTGTTTTCTATTTTATATTTAAGGCTATGTGAGGGTGTGTGGTGTGGGTTGGGTGTTGGTGCGTTCGTGTGTCTGTGCTTGTGGGAGTGAAACAGTAATTTAATCTAAGGTTTAGCTATTAGGGTGATTTTAACTTGTAATTTGTAACTTCTTAATTTAAATCATGTAATTAGCATGCTGTTCTTAATGTAATTTTTAGGCCAGCGCTTTGTTCTTTTGAAATAGCGCTTAATAAATACATGTTATTCTTATTATTATTCTATAATGAGTTAATAGGGGGTCAAATGGACACCCCCCCCGCCCCCCCCATTGGCACTAACTAATAAAGTGAAGAATTTTCATGATTGACATGTCGATGGTAGATTTTCTCAAACTAAGTGCATTTGGACAGGAATTTGAGGCAATTTATCCGCGCTCATCAAATTTCACATCGCCTTTGCAAATACTAGCTTTGGCGACAGTAAAAGATCTTGTGTTGACGGTTGACGTCGGGCGGAGTTTGGTTGATCGTGGTAACTAAAAGTTTTATGGTCATCATATGTTAAAACAATTGGTTATTTGGTGATTTAGCTTGTACTTTGGTGTGATATTGGTGTATTCCTCTGTGAGAGTTTTTAAAAGAAAAGAAACATGTTAAAAGTTGCCATTTTTCCATACTGTGTATAAGATTATTATTCAGTATTTTCTGATTTACATAACTGGCTGTTACCCCAATTTATTCATATTATTCCACTCATTTGATAAGACGATTGGTAATGTCGTCCAGACATAGGGTTTACGGTTACGTCGCATGCGTGTGGAGTGCGGGTTTAGAAGGATGACGTACCTAATATTTTTAATTTCAAAACCGGTTTACGGTGGCCGCCTATTCTTCAAACGCGGGCGTCCGGCATCTACATTATTAATATATATACTTCATAATAAATTTAAGATTGTTATTTTTTTTTTTTTTTTTTTTTTAATTTCAAAATTAGTTCAAATATGCGACAAGAAAACCGGACCATCCGGAATAGTACCCCTAAGCCACGCCAACCCGTAAATAGTTCAAGTTTCCAGAAGTACTAGTTACGGCTAAAACGCGTACTATTTACGGCGCTTAATTCGTGTAACTTACTGCGATCGTGTAGCGCGCCTGCATTTGCGCGTAGTGGATTGAATGCTTCACCACCACAGTCATTCACAGAGATACTGTTTGACGTGAAAGTTATTGAATAAATGCAAACAAAAATTATAATTTTTCAGTGTTAACTGGAAATGTATTAATTAAGTTTATAAAACAAAATATACTGCATCTCATCGAGTCTCTGGTTAAAACTATGGTCCCTGGGTGACTAACAGTAGTGCTATTTTGCTTCGGGGCTGCGACCCAGCCAAAATAGCACTAAGTAGTCACCTCGGGACCATAGTTTTAACCAGAGCCTTCTCATGTCATATTTTGGATTACGATTAAACATAATCCTTAACTCTGACCCTAAACCTAGTCAGTAAGTGTTTCTTTTATTTCATGCAAAATACCCGGGGAAAACTATGACAGCAAGGAATTGGAATGAAAACATGGCGAGCCTACTACATAGATAGAATTGAGTTGCATTGATTACTGCCAGTACAAGTATAATGACCGACATCCCAGGTTTTACCACCAATAAAGTAGCCTAATTATCGCCCTCTATTGCAATAATATGTCGATGGCGCATCGTTGACTCTGGTCGCTCTTTATTATTATGGCGTTTTCAAGTTTGGGAATAATTCGTGGGTAATTATTATATATTACATTATTTAAACCGCAAAACATACAATATTCTTTCTCGCATAAAAATTAAATCAAATCTCAGGCTTGGTTCAAACCTTAAATCTAACCAACCATATTTAATGTATACCCTAGTGCTATACATGCATTGATAACTGCAATCATTCACTGGGAATGAATAATAACTTGCAAAATATAATTATTGTTTTTTTTCACAAACACACACACACACACGAGCGCGCATACACACACGCAAACACACACCCCAGCACACACACACAACACACTCCCCAGTAACTATTTCAATGTAAATCATGATTCAACGAGTCAAATACGTCTTAATTTCTTGCCCTGTCGCCGCAGCTAATATTCGCGCTTGAAACTATTCATTCAATCTTAAAATTCTGTCACTTTTGAATATTTCATCAACCATCCCCATGGAATAATGATAACAATGGTGGTATTGGTGCTTTTATTTAAGGTACGTTTTCAGAGTCCGCGTGCCGGATGTTGATGCCTATTTGAATTTAGTCTGTTGCTGTTAGGATGGCCACTGACCCCCCGATGTCTAGGCCTACACCCCCACCCCCGCCCACCACCACCCGCTGTCTAGAGGCCTGGCAACCGCCCCCCTTGCAGGAAATGTCGACTAGTTGGGGCGAGTCCTTCCTTCCAGAGGTTATACCAACTAAAATATCTGAAATAAGTGATCCTGTTAACACATTAAGGATCTTTGTACTGGCATGGATATGCGAACATAACCTGCAAGTGGTTGGTCTTGAAATCCGTGTATTACAGACAAGGCAAAACTTTTTATCTGATTCTAAGTTTTTCTATACGTGCGTATCAAAATTCCGCTTGAGATCAAATAGCCTTTTTCGGGCACCGGTGAAATCCCAGATTTAAGCGTGATATTGTGCCCACATGATGATACAGTTGACCTCAAATACAAACATTATGTCTTGTTATTCTGTACTGGTGTAAACCACAATCAGCTTTTTAGTGTAAGATTTTGAGACAACGCAGTCGCTGTATGTCTATTAAATCAATCACTCAATTATTTTGTTTTTTGTTTTTTCATCACAATCATCCACATCAAACAGTGAAATTACAAGAAATCAAAATTGTAGTAACAGTAATTTTTTACTTGTACTACAATTTTGTTACGGTGGCCGCCTATATTCTTCAACGCGGGCGTACGGCATCTACCTTTATTTAGAGAATAAAGTAATGATTTTGGGAACCGGTACTCTCTTTACTACGAATTGAACCCAAGGCGGAATACCATTATTTTAAAGTGGAAGAACGAGCCGGAGGCCGAGTCTTCCACGCAAAAAATATGGTGTCGCCGGGTT
>JAMKCH010038105.1:0-12852 GCA_023653785.1 Ophioderma brevispina | reverse complement strand
GCCCTTTTAAAACCCTGTTTTTCCTGAATTTTGGCCGCCGCCCTGATAGACACACAAATCATGCTGCTATGAGGTCTTTCCCATCGGACAACCTAAAAAGAGCAGTTTACTCGAGTGTGAACGAAACACTCATGAATCTTACCACTACTGATTGGCAGATTGGACTCAATCTTGCCTGGCAAATTGCCTTGCTCATCTTGCGAAAAGGCTCTTGTCTTCATCTGTAAAAAACATGATCATATCAAGAAAATAGGAGTTTTCAACTTTGAGAATTTTGTTTACGCTAAGATATGCCTTGCACACCATAAATTGATTCTGTTTGTATAGCCCGAGAGAATGCCTGCCGATGAAACCCCAAAATCAATTGGTCTTGCTTTTTAATTCATTATGATTTTTAGAATGAATGTGGTAACTCTCCACCAAATACATTGACGCGACACCTATAAATTGTACAACAAACACACAGCTTTGTTGGAGGGGGGGGGGGCGGAGTTGAATAAGACTAAGAGACACCCTTATTATGAAATAGGGAGGCACTTTCTTTAATTTTAACTGTAAATGTGGCAAATTTGGTACAATGAAAGATCATTTTAGTTTCTTTCAAAATCAATTTGATTTTACCAAGAAAAAACAATACAAATGTGATTGCGGAGACAAGCTGTAAAAGGCAGAGTTTGGCATAACAAGCTAGCTTAGCTTACTTGACATGGTGAAGGGCGCCACACACCACTAAATCACCACGCATTTCATGAAATGGTTTACTTCCGGTAAAAAAAACAGCTAATTTGAGATGTTTACGGTCTGTGCGAGCTTGTGAAACTCTGTAGTGCCATATTATACATGAAATTTAAAATTTTGATTGTAAGGGAGAAGTTAGGCCCTCGGTCTGTCGGTGTATGAAGAGGGCGTAAACAAGTGTTCAGGCTTGAAAAAGGGTGGAAAAGGCATGCTTCGCCTATTTAGGGTGTCTTATCGGAAAAACTCATCGGAAGACCCCCCATACATTTGAAACATATATTTAAGTTTCATCGATTTGCAATCCATTGATATATAATTGGGTGCCAAAAATTGACGCTTGGGTCGAAGTTCACTTAACACAGTATATTTGTGTGTATTTCAATGGGGCAGGATTAGGTGTGCGCCCTGAAGATGTGTGGTACAGAATTACCAGCCATGCATGTGAGAGACAGGTCTTACTATGTTTTTAACCTATTAAGTTGGAACATAGCTGTGGAAATACAGTACAGACAATCATGCAATTATTTGATGATGTAATAGTGCTATATATTAAGATTGCCAAACAGTTAATGATTAGATTAGAATGAGCCCCATGACAAAGCCTCAAAAAGTGCATGCCATGGCCTGGCAGGGGTGCCAGAATTTCTGTAGATCAGAGATGCATAGCACACCATATGCATATCTTATGGAATATAAGTAATGGTTAAAGTCATATTATGAAATAAACCACCTTATCCAATATCTCTCCTGTCCAATAAACCGATCCAGCCTTCCCTTACATGAATTCAGTGTTCTTGCTTGATTTGATTTGTGACTGCATGTCAGCTGCTCTGTGCTGTATCACTTAATCTTTCTTTGAAGGCTCGTTTTTGATACTTTGGTTAGGCCTAATAAACTAACCGTTTTCATATTATCGTTGCTAGCATAATAGCTATCCTAGCCGCTAGACAACAGCCGCTAGCTTAGTCATAAGCTAACCTTGCCTAGATGCCTGTAGCTTACCCCTAGCTTTAGTCATAGGCTAGCCGGCTTAGTTGTCGGGGCATGTACAGCTTGTCTATAATGCATTTATTTTCCTTCTATTCACTGACATTCGAAGTTAAGTACCAGAGCAAAATTGCGACGTTGCATTGTTTTACAGGTGTCGTGGTATGATTTTGATACCTTGGTTAGACCTACCGTTTTCATGTTATCTCTAGCATGAATAGCTAGCCTAGCCTAGGCTTGGACTAGCCTAGCTGCCTAGACAAAAACAGCTAAGCTAACCTAGCCTAGATGCCTGTAGCTTAGCCTAGCTTTAGTCATAGGCTAGCCTAGCTTAGTTGCCTGGGCATGTACAGCTTGTCTATTTATGTTCCTCGAGCCACTGACAGTTTGATGTAGTAGCACAGCATTAAATGAATGTGTTGATTGATAAAGTCTTGTGGACGTCAAATGTCAGAAATTTGAATGCCCAAAGCCAATTACAAAATCACTCAATATATTAACAATTTAAAGTCCTTCAGAATGGCCACCATTAAAAGAAACAGGGCAGTTCAAGATATTATGTCCTCAGGGTGAGGATCCAAAATGACAATGACAATGCAGGTCTTTAAAAATCCCACAGGATATTCCATGGGCATCTTCTCAGTCATGAAGAAAATCCAGTAGTTCAAGATGATGGGCCGACGACGGGGTTGTCCTCGAGCGACACTAATATTCCACAGCTATATCAGTCTGCGGATATATACCACAATTTCAATCTGTCGCACAAGTCCACTTTTAGGACCGCAATTTGCGAATCCTATTTTGATCCCAGCACTTTGGCTTAAAAGATGCACAGCAGAATAATTATAGCTTTTTGCTCACATGGTATCTAAAATATAAACCCTGGCACTCGGTTACAGCACCAATCTACCAATTTCGGAGATTTAACTACTGATGCTGGCCAAGTTTCTGCTTTATCTATCTGTATTAATGCTTTCCAGCTAGGTTTCCCCTACCTCTAATTAATAATAATCCATTACAGCAGAATCATGGCAATAAACAAGCCTATACACTAGCCCTAGGATTCAATAAATGACATTCATCTGCATCATCTTACATTAAGTGACATCATGGAAAAATACTTTGCAATTGGTTTGTTTGGACACAAAGCATGGAAAATTGCCCCCTGCCTTATGATAGCTGCTTAGCTCAATCTAGAATGATCTTTGACTGCTGTAAACAACTGGGCATGATCAGTATTACCAAAACAACTGACTATTTCTAAAATTGAGCCATTTGCGGAATTCCCCGGAGGGGGGGGGGGGGGGCACTGTATTCGAGGTGAGATACGTGATGCGTGAACAAGAAAACAGTGCAAAAAGGCGTCTTTTTTCCAATAAGCGATGTACGCGCGTACTTTGAATAGGGTGTCTAAAACAGCAAAATATGGAAAGGGTATGTTTTTTTTGTAACCCCGAAATTGCGATGTCCGCGAGATCAAAATCATCAAAAATATTGTAATTTGGAAGTAAAGCAACACGAGCAAAGCCAGATAATAAGGGTATCACACAATGCATTGCTTACTTGTTTAAGGTAGCAAAAACTGACAAACAGACTTGTTTATGGTAGCAAAACAGACAAAAATGCTTGTTTAGGGTGTGTTGTATAATCGGTGGAAATACTTGTTTAGGGTGCTCGGAAGTCCATGTTCACGCATCATATCCACCTTTGAATACAACTGCCCCCCCCAAGCCGGGGGAATTCCATTTCTCTTCCATAATAAACAAAGTACTTTTCCCATGAGAAATCTTTTCTCAAGTAAAATTGAGAAATAAAATAATATTTCACAAAATGAAGGCTAAGGCCCATAAAAAATATTTTTGATTCACATCCAGAGACTTCAAAAATTTGATGAGGGAGGGAGCATTTTTTGACCTCGATCGAACTAGACATAATTCACATACAATTTGCAGTAGAGGTGCCACGTAATAGCGGAGACCAATAGGTATATTGGTCTCAGGTATTTTATAGGACTCATTTCCACAGCAATTGGTCCAAACATATCACAGGGATTATAGCACAGGGAATTCAAACCTTGCAGTGTATAGCATACATGTGCCCTGTAATTTATTTGGACCGATTGCTGGGGAAAGAAACCCTATTAAAGCGAAAGACAGATTCCAACAATAGTCTTTGTACTATAAGAAAATATGATCAAATACTACAATGTCATGAAGAGTTTGTCAATATGTTGACTCCTTTTTGTTTTGATCCACTCCCTGAGAGAATCCGGAGAGCACCCCCAGGGCATTGAATGTTGTGGGGTGTAATGGTATTTAGTAATCTACAATATCTTAAATTAAGCTTTGTTTCCAATAGCCTTTTATAGGAAACATGTTTACCTTGTGGCAAAATGACTTAACAAATCTTAAAATTCATCATGTGAAAATCCCTTTAAAATTCACTCAATTTAGTACAATATAATTTATTCAATTTGGTAACACTATTTTTGAAAAAATCATGTGACCAGATTTTAAATTTGGTCCAGGTACGATGTTGGGAAAGTGGTTGAACGCTTAATTTTGTATATTTTCACAGTTTACAAGCATTGTAAACAGGCTGGCAACCCAAAAGACTGACCCACATGCAGCAACCAGAACTAGAAAAACCCCTTTCAATGAAAATATCATGTGGGTATTTCCCTGGGGGTACTTCTCTGGTACAACATGAGATATCTATTGATTTTTAATACCTTTGTTGTGGTATATATTTTGCCGACTTTGGCAATTAAATTGAATGCGACTTTAGTTAAAAAGCCGGGAGAAAACTGACCTTAGAAACTATCATTTTTCCAATATCGCTTTCATTTTGGGTAAAGTTTTTATTGGGTCACCCTGTATTTCAGCATATTTAATGTCATTTTACCATTAAAATTGCAATTTTCCATGCATTTTGTGCACATTTTTACCTGAAAATTTTACTTCTCCTTTGCCCCTCCCCCCAAAATTATTATCCTGGTACCACCATTGTAACTTTCTTTTTCTTTTTTGGTCCTTACCCCAAGTAGTAAACTGCTTCAGATCAATCTTATCTCTATCTTCTGTAGGAGTACTCCTTACAGCCTTGCTAGCATCCATCACACCATCCTCAATGTTGCCATCAGCTCTTCCACCCTCAGTCTTGTATCTTTCTATCTTCTTAGCCATCTTGTTCATACCAGCCATGGCTGCAGAGACTGGGTTCCAAGACAGCTTGGAATCCAGTGCTATCTTGAAGACTTTGTCTCGGAGCTGAAGACGTTCTAAGGCTGCAGTCTGTTGTGGAATCTTTGGTTCTTGCTTTCTTTGCTGTTTTGAGTCCATATTTGGGTCTAAATTAAGTCAAGGATTTGATCAAAATGAAAAAAAAAAGTTAACTTACTTTGAATTTGTCGTAAATAGAGTACCGGTTCCACAAATCATACCTCTATTCTCATTCTTAAACAGGCTTACAATTCAAGGTAATCTTTAACCTATTTTCCCAATCCTTATGGCTTAAATACAATTGGAGCTGCCACTAACCCATTGAGAAAAACGAACAAACTGTTGAACGCAAATAACCTATGCAATGATACGTAAGGTTGGCAGGCCCGTGCGAATGGAGCAAAACGCAGTATGACATAAGCACATCAACCGCCAAATAACATCAATACGGAGCATGTAATACCCAGTACAAATTGGGAATTTAACCCAGGCAAACCAACAAAATTGCATAGATTCCCACAGTTGTTTAAAGGGGGATGACCCGATTTAAGTATATACAGTTTTCATCTTGACAGAATGGCCTTCACCTCAAAACCAAATCTGTAAAGCAGGCCTGTTCTCAATAGGCAGCACGTGGGCCAAATCCAGCCCGCCAATCATTGATTTTTGGCTCTCGACTTGCTCTAAAATATAAAGGGAAACATGAGCTGTATTTGGTGTATTAGGAGTATTTGGCCCTCAAGTAGGAACTTTCAAAATATTGATGGTTGCTTAACTAACATGCATGACTAGGCTGAGTGATTGCGGGCTCAAACCCACAACCTCAAGTTTGTCTTGGTTAGTTCAAAGAAACTGCTCTGCTCTCAAAACTGATGACCCATTATTCATTCACACACATTTATTATATATTGCTCACAACTGTCTTTTCAGTGTCAATTTAACTTGAACCTACCTTGCAATCTTAGAGATGGGAAATACAAGTAATTTTTCTCAGTATTCCATATCATTTTGCCAATATGCTTCTGCTCTGAAGGGGAGAGAATCACCCTGAAACAAATGAACACACAAACAAACAAGATTGCAGCTGTATTCGTTGATAGAAATGCATACAATCCATGTGGCATATAAAGTGGATTTTGAAATTGGGCACATTGTTACAAGCTCGTAAATATTTGAATAGTTACCTTGATGTAGTAACATGTACATTGACTAGGGCTGTAACTTTACAGATGATTATCTATCCGCGGTCTATCATATCATAATGAGCAGGAAGAAGTGGAATGTAAAAAGGAAGAGCCAACTGTCTCTGTACAAGCCCATGTAGTTCTTCCTGTTCATTATGATAAAATAGGCCACGGATAGATAATTATCCGTAAAGTCACAGCACTAGTCAACGTGGATGATATAGATTTTGAATTAGGCATTGTTAAAAACTCGTAAATATTTGAATGGTATGTAGCAACATGCATGTTGACTAGGGCTGTTACTTTACGGATAATTACCTCTCCACGGCCTATCATATCGTAATGAGCAGTTAGAAGCGGAACGTGAAAAGGAAAAGCCAACTGTCTCACGAGTTTCTGTAACCTGACTTGTCTGACACACTTTTTTCTGACAAACTTATGAATTTGCAACTTTCAAGGGATAAGTAGCGATTTCCTGATCCGAAACACAAAGAAAAAATCATCAAAACTTGTATTTTGGCTACTTGCATGGATGAGCAAACATATTCTGCAAGTGGTTGGCTTGAAATCTGTTTATTAAAGACAATTTCCCGAATCTTCTCGCTACCTTTCGTACTCTTCACATGATGATGAACAGCAATTACTATACCGGATTATTTGCGGTTGAAGTAGGGTCTTTTTCACTGTTCCAAGTTCAATCATGAGCATTGATGGACAACAGACACGATAAGACATCGTTCTAGGGGTGTTTTTATCATAAAATGTCTGCATCATCATGTCAAAGCAAAATGCATAATGGCGACTGGTTATTTACAGCATTGCAGGTCATGGGGTATAAGGCTTATGATTTCAACAATACTACTGCTATATTGTTGCATTTACTCAGGAGGAGTAATACTTAAGGTAATGCTAGTAATAATTAACTTGAATAATATTTCTTGCAGTTGTAGAATATTTCTTAGACCATTTTTAATGCTTTCTGAAGTCTCATTAAATAGTCGCCAGTGGCAAACAATATTGGCCGCAACGGGGCTCGAACTCACGACCTTTGGATCATGAGTCAGCAGTCATATCTGCTAGACCACATGTGCTTTTAATGAACTTCCTTTGTTATTATCTGTTGAATTAAATAAAGTGGTGTGAAATAATTACAGATGTGTACTTACTTATCCTCCTCAGAGTTTGTGACATTCTCCTTGTCCAGTTTTAGCTTTTTCAGTAGACCTTCAGATTGTCTTGAAGACGATGCATCATTCTTATCGATTGCGGTCTCAAAAAGAAGCGTTTCTGTCAATTTCTTTCTTTCCCTTACACCTATTAATGGAAAAAAGTACAATGTAATGGTTTAGAAAAAGATGTGCAGAATACCTCAAAAGAATGTTACATTTTAACAAAAAAAGTATTAAAAATATATACTTTTTTATAGTTCAGTGTTATTTGATTTTCAATGCTAGATATATAGTAGTAGTAGTAGTAGTAAATCCAAAGTTTTAAATCCAGTTTTGACCCAGTGAACGAGGGTGGAGGGATTCACCTCACACTCGCAGCAACCGCCCTTACTCCCTCCTTCCACTTCACCCGAATCAATGCATCCTCAACCCAACCCTCCTACTCTCCTCCTCCACTTGCTTCTTCTAAGTCTTCTTTGGGCACCCTCTCCTCCTCAATCCTCCCACCTCAAACTCAAAAGCCCTTCTTAAAACATGCCTGTCATCCATCCTCAGCACGTGCCCATACCAAGTACACTATTTACCTTCGCCAAACGGTCCATCACGATCCAAGCCCAAACATCTGCATCAAGTCCTCAGTCTTCATCCTATCCATCAACTTCACACCACACATCGCTCTCATCATTGCTCTCTCTGTCCTCCTCAGAATCCCCATCTCATTTTTGCTGAGATACCATGTCTCACTCCCATACAGCATCACTGATCTCACATAGCTTTTATACACCATACCTTCCATCTTCAAAGGATATCTTTCCCTTGCAACAACTCCCCACATTCCCTAAACTTCACCCACCCATACCTCACTCTAGCTGTCACAGCCACCTGCATCCACCGCCCCCACTAACCCTGTCCCCCAGGCACATGTGAACTCCTTCACCGATTCCACCTAATCACACAACTTTTCCTCCTGTTCCACCATCCCTCCAGCACTTTTCTTGATCTCCCACACATAAAATCTCTTGCCAAACTTGGGGTCACTATCTTCATCTTTGTGCATCTCCCGTGGATCCATTTCCCGCATTTCTCACACCACACTGAATTTTCTTTTACCCTCTTCCCACACATGCCACATGGGCCGACCTTACTCACTACCACCTCCCTCTCCACCCCGCTCACCAACATTTTTGTCTTCCCAAGGTTTACCTTCAAACCTTTACTCTCAAAACCTTCCATTTCCAAAACTTCTCCCTCAGTCCCTCCATTGTCTCGCTCATTAAAAACAAATCATCAGCATACAACATCTCACTCATCAAACCCTCTTTTGCACTCTCCGTAACTACGGCAATCACAATTGCAAAATACTAATTACCATTCCATTTCATTAGCTTGATGTTTGCATTTGTTTTTGCTTCACTGCTTAGTAGTTATCTGAGAACTTTTTGCAAAATGGTGATGATTTTGGGGTTCATCTGGTGAGTAAATTACTCGATGATGTAGTGCAACTACCAAATAGGAGGGTCGTAAGGTTCCCAAAAAGTACCCCGACCCAGAAAAAATACTCCCGTCCAATATTTTAATGGATGCAGGTGAGTGTTTTGCAACATATAAATATCTGCAAAAATCCACTTTGGGGAAAAATATTACTAACATTGAAAAAGTGTGTTTTTTTTAAATGAAATCAGGAATTTTCACTTGCCGCTAATTAAGATGCAAAGGTGGACAATGCACTTGCTTTGGCAAGGTGAGTATTGATTTACTTTCCTCAATTTTGCACACATTTTTTGGTTAAAAGTTATAATTGCAAAAGCATGACGTTCAGTGAAGCTACCCGAAATGAGAAGCAAGAGAAAGTCCAATGTTATTTTTTTCTGTAATTTGAGAAGAGTGATTTTTTTTATCCTACTTCATAGTACAGGCCAAAATGTTTAGTTGCTATTTTGATGTTCTAACTTTTTAACTCTCATATAAGATTTTTGTTTTGTGTCTAGCTTGAATTTCTTGATATTAAGACTTTTTTTAAACAATCGGTCATGTTCAAATAGTTGGTCATTATAAATATGCCTATATAATAAACTAGGTGTAGTAGACGATGTCAGTGCCGAGACAGTGTTGGCATCCCAAATATGGCCCTTTGCCTAAATGAAGAGTCACAATATGTTGATAAGTTGTGTTTTTAAATGAAATTTGAAATTAATCATAATGTGTGGACTAGTAACTAACCATTTAGGTGGTAAAGATTTTGTCTGTGCCATTTTGGTATAATTCCTGAGGGTTTGGGGAAACTGTGCAATTTTAATTTTTAGTAACATCAACTAGGCGTGGACGTTTTGAAAACATGCAAATCTTTCGATGCTCTGTGGCTCAAAAAATCAGCCTTCATCATATGACTTTTTCATTTTTGTTGAATAGGTATGATCCTAATCTCCCAAAAAAATCCAGTTTTGAAATAACCAGTCACTTTATAGCGAGAAATCGACGTTTGGTGAGAGGTCATTTTGTACACAAGTCTATGGGGAGTTATTTAGTGGTGTGATTCCATATAGGCCTAAACTCTTACAAAAAGAAAAGTGCAACTTAGAACCTTATGTCCCATGTGCAGAACTGTAGGGTTTTATAAAGAATTTTAAAATCCACAAAGAACCTTTGAAGGTTTCAAGGTCTCTTTATTAAGTATTCTTTAGGTTAACCATTCTAAAGAACCACTTCCTTGATTTTTCAATTAACTGCATGAAGATTAATTTTGTTAGGTATTGTAAAACCAAAAAAATATGCGAATACCACATCTAAAATAGAGATTCCATGGCCAAGCCATTTACATCTTTATGGTTCTTTAAAGAACTTTTTTTTACAGAACATAATGAGTTCTACATACAGGCAAAGTGTTTGAAGTTTCACCTTTTTCTAAAGAGTGTAGGGTCTATTCATTATTGTATAACACATGTGCAAAACTCAGTTCCAGTCATGTCCAGGTCAGTTTGATCAGATGTTATGTGGCCCAAGCATTTTTTGGTTATTTTTTACACTGTATAGCTTTATAATCTCAAGTCCTGATCTCTCAGCCGCCTTCTGGCAATTTCAGATCATGGACCCTCCCTAGAATTAACATAAACAAGGCGGTTCTCGAACCACAAGTCTCGCCTGCTTTCGCGCTTAATTGTAAGACAAAAAGCAGCACACCAGAGTGCAACTCTGCGAGTCCAGGGTGTCCCCAAAAAAGTTGTGCAACCAGATAAACTCCAATTTCTTAACTAGTTTTACTTCCCACTATTTCATTTGACACCACCCTAGGGGTCACAACATTTTCTTTTTTTTTTTTTTTTTTTTTTTAGGTTAACCATTCTAAAGAACCACTTCCTTGATTTTTCAATTAACTGCATGAAGTCCTGATCTCTCAGCCGCCCTCTGGCAATTTCAGATCCTGGACCCTCCCTAGAATTAACATAAAAAAACTTAAATTCTTGCTAAATTAGTCCCTGTGGCCCTATCATACAGGTATCTACACAAGTCTCATCAACAAGCAAACATACGCACACACATTGCAAAATCTCTACAACATACATAGCTCAGTCAAAGATGCTCACCTCGGGTAAATGTGCCTCAATTTTTTTCAAACAAATGTCCCCCCCCCAAAAAAAATAGTAAAAAATCATGCAATACCAGTATTGGGTGGCAGATCTACCAGTAAAAGCAAAAAAGAAATCACCATTCTATTAAAATGATTAAATAGACCATTTTCAGCAGTTGGATAGACTTGTTGACGTTTTTGAGCTTGTTCAAACATCATACTTTTGAGCATGTAGCAGCCTAGCATTTCCATACAGAATACTATGTTTACAACAATGGCCCACAATCCTGTACAAAGTCTATGGGGAAATTCTCCATAACTCAAAATGCTTTTTTTTTGGGGGGGGGAGAAAATTGGCACATGTGTTTCTGTCCAGAATGCTATCTTGGCTAATCAATCCTACCTTCACTTCAATTAAGGAAATTGGGATGATGTGAGGTGTGTTCATTAGGGTCCTGGGAAGCTTCCCCCTTGGGGGAATCTTTCCCCCCAAAAATTAAGTGATTTTGCAGTGATTTACAATAAAACAACATTCGCCTATGCTATTCTACAAATTTCAATATATGCTTGTCCCCCTGAAAATTGTGCATCCCCCCCCCCCTCTGGTTACACACGGGTTTGTTGTAGTTACTTGCCTTCAGAGGTGAGCTCAAGCAATCTTTTCTGGGTGCAACGGGTGTGTCATATATCTCTAAGCCCTGTCTTTTGCCGCAGCAGCAACAAAGGTTTCTTCAATTCTGTCCAAACCTTTAAAGGCCAAAAAATCAAATCTGTGATTAGAGAAAGCCATGCATAGTAATTCAGAAACTTAATTCTTGAGTTTTATCCTTTCACACAACTTCTGATTGGCTAAAGTGTGTTCACTAGAGATGAACATGGACTTTGAAAAGTACCGTACTGACTCCGAGTATAGTCCCCACCCTTTTTTAAGCTGAACATACCTTGAAATTTGCGGTGGAATATGCCCGAATCCTTGCCCTAAGCCGAATCGAAATGTTCCTTGGCCTACTTGCCACTACACTATACATAGGACTGCAAATGATTGAAAATAATGCTACTGAGCATTGTACTGCACATCTGCAATTCTGTGTACAAAATTTGGGGCAAAATGGGCATCTGATATAACACTAGAATTCATATTTTTACTCAAGTTTCAAAGTGAAAATTAGTTAGGATTTTGGGTAGTTAGTTAAGATCACCACTGCACTGAAAACAAATGCAAATAACCTCCTAAATTTCCGCAGTACTTAGTAAAAATAGGGAAACCAATATTTTGGCAATTAACAGGTCAGGGATTGAGGACTTTAAAAGACTAGAGCGTGGATGGCAATATCAGGGTCTGTTTACCCAGAAAAATGTTTTTTGATTTTGAAAATTATAAAAAAAGAAAAATTAATTTTGAATTTTGAAAATCGGTTAGCACATCTGCCACAAACGTTCTTTATAAAAAGATTTTTTTCTAAGTATTCTCACTCGCACAAAGAGAAGACAGAAATACAGACATCAACGTATGGAAATATGTTGATGATCTGACTCTGGTGAAAGCAGAAGTATGGGTGTCCTGGAGAGATTCAGAAAAGCCTCGATTCTTTGCACCAGTGGACCATTGTTAATAAGGCTCAAACTCAATCCGTCCAAGTCAGGTCATGCAGGTTTCTTTGGCTGCAAGTCATCTCCAAACGTGGATTTCTGTCTTTCTATTCAAAACTTTTTGCTGTTGACAAAGTCAAATACTAGGTGTCAAATAATGACAGGATTTGAATGTACGGACGAGGTTAAATTCAATGTAACAAGCAACAAAACGTTTTACATGCTCCGGAACTTGAAGAAGCTGGTCCCTAGAAAGAAGATCTTCTCAATTGTCTATAAGGCCGGGGGCTAGGTCCGCCCATGTACGGATATTCGCCCTCTTCTGGACTGCCGTTCTCAACTCAGGGCAGGTGAACCCCTTGAGAAAATCAGACGCTTTTCTGCCGGTACATCCTTTC
>JAMKCH010038104.1:0-129192 GCA_023653785.1 Ophioderma brevispina | reverse complement strand
AGTGATCCAATGTTTACGTGAACGGAGCAAGGGAAAGTGAATGTCCGTTGACGGATGGCTAATCTGATAGCATTTGAGACATGGTGATTGCTTCAGCAGAACAAGATCAGCAAGTGCTCTGTATTATTCATATTCCATTTCACAGCCAGCTGTTCTGGGCCAAAGTGATAGATCGATGACGTAACATTGATTTCATAGCAACCGTGGCAGATTAAGAATGAAGAAAGAGAGGATAAAATTAACTTTTTAAAATGAGCATTTAAGCAATGCTATTTTTAGTATGAATATTTAAACTTTAAGATTTTTTTTTCTGGGGATGGTTTTCCAAGTATTATGAATCTAAATTTTAGGGCTCAATATTATGACTTACATTTTTTTAAAAATATGGCATAATTACATTTTACCTTTTGCACCTACTCTGTATAATATGCTTTATTCCATTAACAGAACAAAGCATATGATATACCATAGGTGTGAAGGGTATAATGAAATTATGCCAAGAATATTTTCACTAATACAATTTGCTCCAGATTCACATAAAAATGGTACATTGTTTGGCTGGTGAGACATAGCTGAATGCTAATTAATGTTTCAACCTAAATTAAGAATAAATTCAGTTTTCAATCTATTTGTTGGAAATCAATTTTAAGTGTTTTGCTATGCTAGAATGATCAAGTACAAAGACTTTTATGAAGGCTAATTTCAATATTTACATTCAGATTTTTGGCAAACCTGTTTCCCTTTGATGGATTGAAAGGATGACTGGCCAGTGTTTTTGAAAAAAAATGCACTTTTTTGTATTCTTATTTAATATTGAAAGTCAGTGCAGTATTGTTTTAAGTATCAGCAAAAATAAGTCACTACCATACAATTTTAGCTATAGGCTAGGTGATATTTAGAGGTTAATAACGACGCGCCAGCTGTTTTTAGGTTATTGTTTTAAAATGGAGGGATTTGATTTGGTCCCTAGGAATTTTCCCGAGGGGGGAAGCCCGGAGGAAAATTCCAAGGGACCAAACCAAATCCTGAAGAGATTCATAACTATCGAGATTAAGAAATAATTAAATCAAAAACCAATATTTTATTGTAGAATGTCCACGTGGTTCTTGAGTTTCGCGGTCGTCTCGTTTCATGTCTTCTTCATCCCCGTATGCAATCGAACAGTCCAATGGACACTTTCTTGTTGTTTACAAATCACAAACTACAGCGCTCGCGTGATATTCTTATATAGCCAGTGCGCACGTATTTGCCGCGCGCTGCGATATTGACAACGTCATACGCGAGGTCATTATAAAGCGTATGTTTAAATATGCTGTCATTGTGAATATCAATGACCGTTCTGCTTGGCATTGAGCATCTTTACATTACACCAGAGTGAAATGTGATTGGAAACGCAGCGCATTTGTGCCTATTCTAAGGTTGTGGAAGTAATTCAATATCAGGATCCGGATTGCTTCTTTATTACAATGCAACCTTCTTGAATTACATGGCAATAACATTCCCTCAGGTTAAAGGTGCAACAAGAGATTTTGGGTCACCCATATATTTGTTTCATTGTAAAGTGAATTTCATATAGACCAAAACCCCCAATAGTTTCTTACCTGTCTTTGGTTACAGAAATGCCTTTAAAGTGAAAACAATATTTTTAATTTTGGGGGGGGGGATTTAGATGCTTACTATTTAGGCTGAATTTTGTATTTGCTCCATATACGAAAGTACAAATTGCACAATTTTTGAAAAGAAATATTTTTCATTTCCAGCTTAATATCTTTTCAAATGGGGACATTTCTGATAGAAAGCCTTTAGTACATTTGTGCAAAAATTATAATTTTTCACATTTTTTATAGGGACCCCTGTTATGTGAAATCTCTTCCTCGTTGCAACCTTAGGGGACAAGGCAGCAGTTATTTAAATTCCAGATCCATTCCAAAAAGATAAAAATGGAATGTGCTTAAACTTAGCCTGCTCACAAATAAAGACAAACCGGAACATTATTTCATACTGGACATCTATGTCGCACATTAAAAGTCCAACTTTGGTCAAATGGTTTGTTCCTGTGTATGTTCCCAGATTTTGGATATATATATTTGTGGCGACCATACCTTACAGTTTGACCTCAAACACTTACATTATTGAGATCTGTGTTTATTCTGTACTTGGTGTGTGTACCACAATTAACTGTTTAGTGTAGATTGTGAGATGTCATCGCTGTAGGTCTATTTGAGGGAGACGTATGACCATTTTTTTATATAGTCAATTTGTTGAAATATTTCTGTTTTTTTTTCCTTTAAGTTGTGTATTGGAATTGTACACATTGACCCCTTATGTGTAAGCCAAAGTAATAAATGTCCACCTTTTGTTATCCTCTCAAATTATCACTCTGCTTGTCCCGTTTAAAAACCATAGTGGCCTTGAGAATAATTTTCACACAAGAATATAAGCATTCCATCCCTGTTAACACACTGGGTGTTGACCTACTAGCTCCCAGACTGACACTGTGTATAAAGGTTTAAAGCTAAACATGACATGTTAAAACATAATGGCGCAAGCCCAAGAGAACCCTGACCCTGTCAATTTCTCAGTCCTCTTCTTCCTTCTTTACCCCAGTAATTATTCACCTAGCATCGTGAAAATTTGAATGGTAAGGTTTGCCAATGAAGAGCAAAGGTTTACTATAGATAGATATAATTCCCTTAACACATTATGTACGTAGGCATGTGCCCTGCCTGATCTTAACATAGAGATTTAAAGTCAGGATGTCTGGAGACTATTCTGTACTCTTCTGGTCAGTAAGCAATTGTAGATTATATTTCTTTTTCCCTAAGAAGGTCTTTATTTCAAGTGTGGGTACCGCAGGGGAGCAATGATTTTGTCCTTGTGATTTCTTATTTTAAAACAAAAAAACAACCTAAAATTAAAAAAAAAAAAACAATACAAAGAACAGAGAACAGTGCCGGGGCACTCCCAATTGATTTCCGTGTGAGATGGACTAATCCACCATTACAGAACCCCTAAAGAACAATCTCGGGTGCAAATTTGTGTTTTGCTGACAAGAGCACATAGGGAAATAACTTGGGTAGTATAATGTCTCGGCGTGTGGTTACTCTGTTTCTGGCTTTCACTTGCCATTTTCTTCTAAATACTTTTCAACTTTTCAAATACAATTTCAAAACCATTTATCATTTTTTGAGGAGTCCCAGTGTGTGAAAATATCGGAGCCAAAACATAATAATGATAAATTGGATATTTACGCCCATATTAATTGGTCTTTGCTATAATTTTAAAATATGGGGCTCGACTGTGGTCTCGCCCAATTTTTTTGCAACTCATAGCTCGCCAATAATTTGGGCTTAATCGATCCAATTTAATATCAAACTCCGGTCAGTAAAACCACTGGCCCAAGCTTCAATGGGATATACAAAAATTGGCCCCTAATGTACCCCTATATGACCTACACCCCATTTGTAAATTCTGTGTGTGTATGTTGTGGCAAAATTTAACCCTGCACTTGTTGGACGCACACCTTTTTACCAATTACTCGGACACGATGGCAGATGACTTTAGCATTCTGGGAACCCCAAATTTTTTCAGTTTTCACTCAAAGACCTAAAATTTTAATTTTACTGTCACTCAAGGACATTCTTTTTTGTTGACATTGTTCAATTAAGTAAAACTTGGTAAAAAATTGTCTGGCAACCATGTTTAAAATCAAAATAAGGTCATCTGGGGTGAAAGGTCCTGCAGAGGTCAAATGTTTCATGTTTATGTTCCCATTCCTAAACCACAACGACAGACGGCAAATACTAGGGATTTAGATGGGCAGTTTTTAGATTTGGATGGGCAGTTCATTGTCTTTATCGTAGTCTGCACTGACATCCACTACTCAAAAGTTTTATACTTTAGATAAATCTTGAAATACTACCCACATAAAATGGTTAAAGGAACAGGAGGAGATTTTTTTTTTTTTTTAGGATACGCATTTTCTCTCAATTAGCACTTATCGGTGGTAGAACACAGGTCTACCAATAATGTTTCAAAGGTTTATTGGTCAAATAAGAACAAGAGAAAACCAAAAGCACTATGTTTTAAACTTGACTGCTATTGTAATCTTCCCCATGGAAAAGCATGTTTTCATTCAGATGTGGTCTAATACGTTGGTAAACATTCCAAATATACGATAAACTTGAGTTCTAAAAGAAATTGTGGGCGCTTCTTTTTGGAAATGCCGTTGTGCCTCTTTAAAGGTGCATGTTCCGATTGTCTTTGGGACCCCCCGATTTACCAGAAGTAGTATCGATTTTGATATCAGATGAAAGGCCTTATTTTTCTCATTGTTGTCCTGAAATTTGAGCCCTCAAGTCCATTTCATTCCCATGAGATAAACAAAAAAAATGCAGTTTTAATGGCTAACCATCAATATTAGCACAGTATTGAATAGGACTTTGCAATATTCATTATTGCTTCTACCATCAAAACCGCAAGTTTGTTTCTCACGGTACTTGATGGGGTGTATGTGCAAGTGCCAGGCTCTCATATTAAGTAGAGAATACAATAGACATAAATCGGAACAAGCACCTTTAATCATGCACAGCAAGACTGTTTACTCCTGCAAGCAGTCTGATTTCAATACAGCATGTTTGCATTCATTTTAAGAATCCTTGTTGAGCTTATCATAGTATCCCCAATAATCTAAATTGGATTTTGTTGCTGCTTTCAATATGGGTTTACCTCTGAGGCTAGACCCTTTTAACAATTAAGCCATGATGGATCGGAAGATATCAGATGGAGACCGGTTTATACCGAAATGCCATGGTCTCAGTGCTCTTGTACCTTGCACTTAGTGTACCCTGCACTTAGTGATCAACTGTAGCAAATCTTAGTGAAACAAAGGACATTGGCTTTTGACCAATTATGAAAATGTTAGGGAAGAGGAATTTACTAGCTCTAAGCTTCGATGTAAGCATTGCAAAATATATATTGCTAAAACTACCCCAACCCTAAACTCTAAAAATTCTTAAGTTTGTCAGGCAGGCTAATCTGGTTTGATAAAAGTCAAGAGTGTTTGACGATACCTGATGATGAGGAAATGGCTGAGTGCCTTGTGCTTCTGGAGATAATAGAATGAACTTCCCAATTTGTTATGAGAACTGACCTGAGGTGGATTAAAAAAAAAAAGATTTACGATGCATCGTAAACCAATCTTAAGTCAAATGCATCATAGGTAATACGGATTTCAAACAGTAATTTACAATGTGTTTGTTACGATGGGTCGTATGTTGGGTTGAATTCCTTGTAAAATCCACCCCTGGATACTTTTGAGTTTAGCAATATTTTTAATTAATGTGTGTGTATGTATGTGTGTGTACAAAAATCACACAGTATGCCTATTACAAAAGGATATTGAAAGATCCATTTGGAGAGTAAGAAGTGTAATCAGTGTGGGTTTAACTAGCAATTACTAATGGGGGGGGGGGGGGACAACAAGCTGTTATTGATGGCAGGTGAATGTCAACCATGACAGCCATGGGTCACCATAGTCAACAAAAAAAAACCATGGCTAGAACTGTGCGGATATGGCCAAACTGTGCTTGGCCTGGTTTGATCATGGTCAACCATAGGTTGTGAGCCATGGCCATCACAGTTGAACTTTAAAGGTTGAACATTGTTGAACCTATGGTTGACCCATGGTCAAGCTAGTCAATTTACCATGGTTGGACCATCGTCGTTAGCATGTTTGACCATGATTAACCATAGGTTCAACCATAGGTGGACTGTGGTGCCATTTATGGGCTGACATGGTCAGAAGTAAGCCAAGCACAGTTGTCTGTGGTCAAACACAGTTCTACAAGGTCTGAGCCCTACTACCATGGTTGACATTTCACTGATTTACCTTTATAGTTTGCTTGAAAAACACAAGTTCTCTCTGTAGATTGCCATCTTTCTCAAAACCACTAAACCTCCCAGGAATGTTAGCACTACACTGTCATCA
The DNA here is from genome assembly GCA_023653785.1 of Ophioderma brevispina. Taxonomy (NCBI): domain Eukaryota; kingdom Metazoa; phylum Echinodermata; class Ophiuroidea; order Amphilepidida; family Ophiodermatidae; genus Ophioderma; species Ophioderma brevispina. The sequence goes on along the minus strand of JAMKCH010038104.1, from coordinate 123,203 downwards.
ACTTGACAGTAAGAAACATGCTCAGTTGTAAACACAAGTGTTGTCAAATGTTAAACAAGTAATCTTTTCTTGATGGTCCACATTGTAGGATTTACGAGCAACGAGTAAGAAGCTTGCTGACCAGATGGTGAAGTGTATAAAGATGCATCACCAGGAGGTGAGCAGGGACAGGATGGGACAGGGAAGATTAGTGAAGAAAACAGCATCAAGACAAAGGTAAGCACATTTCCTTCACTCAAGAGTGTGTTCTGATTGTTTGGGACCCGTGACTTGCCGGAAGTAGTATAAAATTTGATATGGATGAACGGATGTTTTTATCCACTGGCGCTTTAGCAATAGGGGGCTTTTTGTCATAGCCAAATCTGTTGTCGGTGTCTGTATCTACTGTATCTCCCTGACCCCTGATCCGATCTAGATGACACTTGCACCACAGTATCTTAGTATGTACTGTCACCAGTTTTGTCCCAGAAGAAAGCGTACAATAAGTTGATACATACAAGTAAGTACGTACGTCATAATTTCCTACAAGACAATACAACTGTTTAAAGAAATACATATGGTGTAACATTTCACTCTGGGACAGTTTATTTTTACAGTTATGAAGCTTCAATCTTCACTACATAGAGTTTAAAAGCTTATCAAAAAATGTAGGTGCAAGATTTTGATATCTTTTTTCAAAGAAAAGATATTAAGAAAAATGGAATTATGCGTCATCAGTGATATTTTTTCATTAATTAAATGTCGACCACATGAGAATCAAAAAAATTCGTTTATGAAATTAGTATCCTTCCTCGTTTCAAAACTGAGATCCTGTGAGGATTTTATAAAAATTCTTTTGTATGTCTGTATTAATTTGGTGGGATTATGTACGTATTAGTACAAGTACGCTATCGCTGCTTCTGGTAACTTGTGCTGCTGCAAACAGACATGTTTGGCTATAAGATCAGCGTTTCTTAGTCTTAGAATAATGAGCACCCCCTTTTTATGAATTAAAAAATTGGTTTTGGCCTAAGATGCAATTTGGTGATTTTATTGGCTGAAGTTTGAAAACTTCCTGAATGTCCCCTAGTAAAGGTTATGGCATAGTAAGTAGATAGGTAGGTGATTTAATCAGTACACCTTCTAGACAGGATTATATACTCTATGTCAAAGATAAGTAGTACCTTTACATAGATCCTTGGATCTTCTGACAACAGTGCTCCTTTGTTGACTGAAAGCCATGTAGGTACGATAAGCATGTAGGTACTTGTCTGATGAATGCTGTTTTTAAAATAATACCTCGATGCGGTAAGTCTTTCAAAAACAAATGTATTACTAAGGATGTTGTTATCCTCTGTTTGGCAGAATATATTAATTGCATGTTTTAGGTTTGGGTGAGGTTTAGGGTAAGGATTGGGGTTTAGTTTAAGGTTAACATTAGGGGTTAGGTTAGGGTGAGCTTATTGGCCAGATAATTAATCTATAAAGAAGGATTCCTGGAATATCGTGTTTGAGACCCTTAATAATTAAGTTGTTGAGAACTATGCTTCTTAATAAAAACATGGCTAGTAAATTTAAAAGAAATTGTCTTTTGCTTAGCTCATAATATACCATTTTATCAGATATACGATTGACATTTGCATGACTCTATCTGCACTTTCATTGTGGGGAATGGTGTGAAATTTTTGTACCGGTTTATCACACATTCAAATTCCGCCCCATCTAGTGCAGAATTGTGCCTTTGTTAACAGGTTGATGAACCCGCAGTTGGTGTGCAAATCATGCTAGTGTATAAAATGCACTGGTAAATTATGTAAAGAGCAGCTTACGACTTTGCCATAGTTAAAAACTGCAGGGATGTCCCAGCATGAAAATAAGATGTTCTTTTTTATTTCTTAAGAAACACTGTTGATTTTATTCATGAGCAATGTTATTTTATTACTAAAGTGATTATTTGCTGATATTTCAGATATTAATATATCCTTTTATAGAGTTAGAGAATTTTGTTAAATTTTATAAATTTAGAATCATTAAGATATTATCAGCTAAAATGCTTCCCCAGAAAAAAAAACAACTTTAAAATCAGGTTTTGTAAACCAATTGAAACTTGGTTCTTATAAAGAATAAAGTTCAGTGCTCATCTTTCCCAAATTTCAAATGGCTAGTTTAATTTCTTGTGTTTTTCTTTATTTTAAATAATTCCCTAATTTTGGAAGTAATAATTCTAGCCCAGAGAAGGCGCTAGAGAAGGCTTGGTAAGACAACGGTTAAGCAAGAGCTGCAGTATAACAGGCTCAAGTTGCAGTGTCATAAACTGTCTAATTTAGGTAACCACTGCAACTGTGTTCTACATAATGCATGTTATCATGATGTGTCTTGTGGATCTGAATGTGATCTTCTTCAACTGTATGTGATAAAGATAGCTACTCAAACCAGTTGGTCATTGGCAGTCATTGAACCAGGCTGAAAAACCTACTTAACTAGTGAGACATTGGTTCACACTGTAGTTGCATGTCTAGAACAGACTTCTCAATGGCATAATGAAAGAGATCATGAATTGTGCAGCTCAACCCTTCAAAATTCTATGAATCTTCTAAATTTGAGTTGGACAAATGCCTTCTAATAACCCTTTGAAATTCTTTGCTCATACCATTGTGCATAAAACTCAGTTCTTCAACCATTAATCAAGTAGTCCCTTAGATCTCCCAATTTTGTTCTTTGGCAGTCACAGTTAATCCCTAGTTAGGTGACCTATGGGGACCAACCTAAAAGGTCTGGATCCTTATAAAGAGGGTGGGTTGCACATCTATGCAGGGATTGATTGGGGCAGCAGTTAAGTCCTAGGACTCATATCATAATGAGATGTTCAAACCCCTCTCCAAACAAAATAGTGTGAACTCTAGCTCATTCTTAGGAGAGTTGGGCACTCTAAGTACCTTAGCTCAGGCAATTTATCTTCTACTGCTTTACTAGAGGTTTTTTAGTTTTGTCCATTTATCTTCCTTGAGTCAGTGATGTCAACACGTTCAGACAGATGTTTTGCATGTGAATTTTCGAATCGCCTTTATACTTACGCGTGGGTATGCCAGCGCCTTCAATCAATGCCCTCGTTTTATTGCTGCAACTATTGCATAATACACTGGCATCACTGAATCGAGGAAGGTAAATACACTATAGATTTTAAGCTTTCCTGACCAGTGACCACAAAACAACATGTGGATGCACATGATTTGTGTGTGTTTTTCCAAACAAACAAAAAAAAGTGAAAAAACATACCCATCTGTATCTAACAAATCTTATGACTTGTTGTATTTTGGAGGTGATCCTGATTTTCTGCCTATTGTGAAGATTTTCTGGAAACTGTGATGCCATGTTCTTACACCTTTCTAAGCCTTACTTCACAAGGGTTATTTCATGCATCATTGATCATCAACTTCAGGCTCAAATCAAACATTTGGTAGACGTTTCATATAGAAGTCCCATTGATGCAAATGAGGTATTGCCATTCATTCCGTCAAGCACTACTGCACAACGTCATGCAGTGCATGATGGAATCAATTGTAATACCTCATTTGCATCAATGGGACTTCTATATGAAACGTCTACCAAACATTTCTCTGCCTTGTTCATGCACTCTACTAGTAATCCCTTGTAGTTCTTTTCTTCTCAGCAAAAATGCCACAGGCACCATTTGGATTTCCTTTTAGGTATTATTCTTACATTCAGAAAATGATTGTGATTCTCCCAGTGTGAAAATGAAACCTGTGAATAGGTGAAATATGATGACGGGAAAAGATATCCTTTGGCCAAAAGGCATAATGGTTTTATCTGTGCATTAAGACTACTCTTGGTGGAGGGTTGAATGACATTGGAAGTAAACACAGGTATAGCTGTGACTTAAGAGAGGGTGATTTGGAAACAAATGCAAATAAATGGCAAAAAGTTTTTCAAGGAGGAGAGGGAGGGAGCCCAAAGAACTTCCCAGCAGTGGACCTGGGCCATAAGTCATGCTTATTCTTGAATGGACATCCTGTAAACTCCTTAGGGTAGATGGTGATCTTGAAACTAATCCATCAGGAAAATGAGAAAGTAATGGGCAATAAGTGGCAAAGTTACATTGATAACATTACAGGATATTAAAGGTGGATGACCCAATCATGGTCGCTTCATAATTCGTCGGGGTATTACATAGTGACGGATGTTGAATTTTTATCATTTTTACGAAATCAAGGGAAATGGTACTTAATATCAAAGTCTTCAAAAATATGCCAAGTGTCGAAGCTTGCAAGTACTTAATTAATAATCTTAATTAGCAATTTGGTTGTTAGTGTGTGTGATGTAGTGTGATCAATCACATTTGTGGGTGTTTTCATTCATAACATCAAAAGGAAACTTTTCCTGGGTCTAAAATTTCATTGTGGTGATGAGAAAAGTATGACCCTTTTTGGCATCAAAACCTCAATTTGGAGGGGTGAAGTGGCAGGACGAGGTTTATGATTTTATAGCAATTTTCTGGAGAAGCTTAATAGCTGATCCTACCTTAAAGCGGCACTGGCACATTTTCAGAAAATATCAATTTCTTCAATTTGCTCACATATGATAGTCTAGGACATTGGAAGAATGATATATTTTACACATAAAAATAACATCCCCAAAACAGTTAGGGATACTAATAAGAGGCTAAGATATCCAGGTAACCTGTAGGCTAACTTTTAAGTTTACGCGTAACTTTATTCAACAAATTTGTCAATATACAATATTATAGATTCGTACTCATAGACCTTAAACCCAAAGTCCACAGATCTGTCAACAATGTGTAATGCCATGGAAATCATCTCTGGCATGTGTTTGCTTGTGTTTTGACATCATCTCCGCGATATCTGCTTATTAATGTCACGGCACTTATTATAAATTGTTCGGTTTACCTTTAATCACACTATTTGGGCTTAAAATTTAGGTGAGGGCCAATGTATACACAAGCTTTAACAACCATTCAAAAATATCAATTTTGACGCGCTATTTTTTTCATATGTGCCAGTGTCCCTCTTAAATCGATATATGAGATAAGTCGGCGCGGATTCAGGGAGGGGGCGGAAGGGGCTCGCGCCTCCCGGTAACTTCTGCAAATCTTGCGAAAATCAGCCCTTTTGGACAAGTTACAGCCGTTCAGCCCCCCGGTAATTTTGACGTTTTTCAAATCCTGGATCCGCCCCTTAAGTACAACATATATTATGTTGAAACAGACATAAATATAGACACAATGATTTACATATTGGAATTTTCATAATATGTCCTATCCATTATCAGTTGGTTAGAAATTGCCTGACAAGCATTAGTTCAACCAATGCAGAACAGGTCACTCATGTACAACCTGCAATTTCTCCATATTAATGTGCCAGGCTGGCTCTGTCTCCTTTAGTTATAAATATACCACTGTGATATATTTGGCATGCAAAATCTCCAACAGGGCCCTTCTTCTTCGGTCACGTTTGGGTTGACCAAAAACCGGTGATTTTTTACTTTCAATCCCAAGCTGTTTGTCAACGAACAAATTGTTGGATTCCTTTTTACATTATTAATACTTGAGTGCAAAGCCAACCATAAATATTGGAGGAGCTGACCCAGTCAAACATCGTTTACCCTCACTACAGAAAATGGTTTGACACCTTTGGAATTTAGTATGACCCGCTCCATCAACGCCAGGTAGGTAGTACTCTCACATTGTGGTGTCACTTTTTCAATAGGGCCATTTTAAGTTTACACATGGGTCAAACTTTTAAAATGCTCCCAATCAGGGTGAAAGGTTGCCATATTGTCCGCTAGTCATAAGGATTCTCCAAAAAATGTATAGTTTGTTTCATCTATGCCAATGGTTTTGGAGTTATAGGGTAAACATGCTAAATGGTAAAAAACAGGTCAATTTCTATTTGTACAGGGGTCAAAATCGAAGTGTCTCCAATTTTGTTGAAAATGCTAGAAGTTTGTTCATCTAGCTAGCTTAATGAGTCAAAGAAGGAATAGTTTTTTGTACCGATCGGAATGCATAGTTACCATGTTATGGGACACAATATGTCAAGGTCAACATACCCGATTTGTGTTGACCTTCTTTGACCCTTTCTCCGTAAGTCTCCATTTACATAATACAACTAATACCTTTTAGGAGTCCTCTTACCTATCAGTGCAATAACTTTCAAGCATTTAAAATATAATAGATTACTTTGTTATGTTGAACCCTGTACAAATCGAGATTGACCTTTTTTTATCCATTTATCCATTTTACCTTTACCTCAACAATTGTCGTAGGTGGTACAAACTATACATTTTTTGAATCCTTATGATTAGATGGATACTATGGCATACATTTAAACATGATTGGGGCATTTTAAAAGTTTTGACCCCTGTGTCACTTAAAAAATTGGCCCCTACTTAAAAAGTGATACCACATTTGATATCTACCTACCTAGCATTGATTTAGGGTCCATACTAACTAACCAAAGGTGTCAACATTTTCTGTAGTGGGAGGTAACGTACCTCTCTTAAATAGGCCCCTATAATCTTCTGCTCCTCCTCTAAAAAATGTATCCACCTTTCACTTGATTGGTTATTTCAATCATGGTGGGGGGGGGGGGGGCAAATAAGTTTTCTGTCACTTTTGTGCCATCCGATGGTCACTACGTGACCAAACTTTGGGGGGCAACCATGGCAAAAATAACAATCTACCGAAAGTTGAAACATTATTTTTGGTTAGTTTTGGACCTGAAGGTTATTAATAATATAAAAAGTAATAACAGTTTGGTAACTTTACAAACAACATTGGGCTGAAGTAAAAATATCACCGGTTTTTGGTCACAAACGTGACAGAAGAATGGCCCTGTTGTAGATTTTCAAATATATCACATTGGTATATGTATAAACAAAGGAGACTGAGCCAGCCTGGCACATTAATATGGAGAATTCAGGTGTACATTGCTTGACCTTCCTGGCCATTGGTTGAACTAATGCTGTCAGGCAATTTCTAACCTGATAATGGATAGGACATGTTATGAAATTTCCAATCTGTAAATCATGTGTCCTGATTTATGTCTGTTTCTGGTCACATTCATGATGAAATGCTATGTCTGAGCAATTTATTATCCAAGCTTTCCAAACAAATTGAAGGGAGGATAATGGTGACCATAAAGTCAACTACAGTTGTTTGTTTGATATTTGATTCGGTGAGGGAGAAAAGGAGCCCGAAATGTTTCCAAAAGAATGGTCCACTGTCACGAATTATGCTTTTTGCTAGAACAGGAATCTTAAAGGTGTATTTTGTGATTCTAGCACCTCATTTTTTTATGGTTCACTAGATATGCACAAGAAAAGGTTATTTCCAAAATTTCAGTTGATTCTGACAGTGCGTTTTGATGTTATTAGTACATGTTTTGTATCATAGTTCCCCATAGGCCACACTGTGTTGTAATTTCTGTCAGTTAACGGACAAAAAACACAAAATTACAAATTTCTTCCAGAATAGGTCGAATTTGCACACAAGATAAGGCACACATACTATACTTAGGCCAACGGTTCAGATGATATAAAAAATCTCATTTTGGGGGAGTAAGTCGGGGGACGAAGCTATGGATCACAAAATGTCCCTTTAAAGCTCACACAGGTTGGATGTAGTATTTGAAATAAGCAGTCAAGGAAGCTAGAAAGTAATGTGCAACAAATGGCTGGTTAATATTGATAGCGGCCTAGCAAATTAGCAGGAGGAGAATTCTAGCAATATATCATCAGCTATGTGGATTGGCCAAATCAATTACGATGGTATTTTATGATTAACAGAGACAAGACAAGAGACAGTGTGGCACATTAATCTCGGGAAGTAGATGGTTATTTATTTGTCAAGTGTGGCCATTTCTTAAACCGAAGGCGTAATTTAGATTTAAAGTTAAAACTAAACACTCGCATAACCATAGCCAATCTGTAATCTGACGTGAGAAGCACCTTGTGATTTATGTCATCATCTAGTTCTAATTTGTCTAAAACAGATTGTTTGTTTTTAGTCTGTAAATCAAGGATGTGTGTCTATATTTTTGTAAGGATCATTTTTGGGAATGTAACATTATGTTGAAATGAAGGTTTTAAGGATGCAGGGTAGAAATCAGTTTATGAAAATTGCTTGTGCCGTAACTGATAAATTAGAAGAGTAATGCTGATTAAAAATCATTTTGGAAAAGGTATAGCATTAATATTCCCACATTTCACTTCCTAAGCACAGGCTGTGTTGCTAAGAAAAACACAGAAAACTTGCTTTTTAATGTAAACTTGGCCAAAAATATATGGGCTAATCAGTGGCGGATCCAGGATTTTTGGAATGAGGGGGCGTGGAATTGGCTGCCTATAGCAAAGCTACAATGGTACCGCAGTGCCGGGTGGTGGGCATAAGAGGGGTGTCTCCTCCTGTGCTGTGGCGGGGGGGGGGGGGGGGGGGGAGTGTTGCAGGGGTACCCCTTCCCCCCTTCGCGCGGAACCCTTGCAGTGTTCAGTTTCTAAAGGCTCAGTCACCTAGCCGATTATTTGCTAGAAAACCCCTTCCAGACTGCTCAAGACTGGTGCCGATTGGCCTTTTTTTCCAAAATCGTGAGCAGTTTTTCTTATTTTCCTTTAGCAAGGTCTGGGACTGTCCTGTACAGTCTTCTGCTGTCTTGTGCGGTCGGGAGCACGTGGCAAATTTGAAAAATCCGCCATGATTTATTTAGGTTGCGAGCATGAGAATTTACATCACAACTTTTTAAGTTGTGAATAAATAATAGACTCAAATTTTCTATTTTTGTTGGGCTATTCATAGTAAATTTTCAACACATAATTCTTATCCTCGTTGAGTAAATAGGCAAAATTAAAGGCTATTAGTCAAGCGCAAGCTTTGTAATAAGTTCATTTCCTGATTGAATATTTGTACATGAAATCAGCTATATACCCACGTGTATATAATGGAACGCTCATGCATTATTTTGTTAATTATAAGTAAACAGAACCAACGGTAACTTGAGTATTTTCAAAAATTATTTTTAAAAAATTATAAACCTAGAATTGATATTTAAATATAATATTGGTAATTATTTTTTTAATTGCTAAATATTAGTTGCAACACCATAGAAAACACACAAAAATGTTGTACACGTCAAAAGCTGCCAAAGTACATTAAAAGTTCAGGAAATCATTTGATTTAAGCAAAAAAATGAAGATGGTATACAAATTCGATGATTAAACTGTATCTTATCAAGACAAATTTCATAAATAGAAGAAAAATGGTCAATACAAGCAGGTAGAATCATGGGCATTTGTGCGATTTTCTTTCATATCGATTAATTAGCAATGCAGCTTCCATCTTCCATGGAAACAAAGAAAGTAGTCGGTCACTGCAAGAATGAATTAATTGCATGCCGGACGTGCGCAAAACACGCTGGAGATGCAGTCTTCTCTGGAAGTGAGGCCTTCATTAGGTGGAAAGTGCTATAAATCCATCTGTTTTTTTTTCAATCATATCAAACAATTTGTAGCTATTTCCTACTTAAAAAAACACGCAGACACTTAATAATGAATAATATTAACTTTTAGGATAGGCAATTTAACACCTAACTCGTTTTCTTCTTGTATGCTGTTGTTGTTATTGTTGTTGTTTTATTTTTTCTCCCTCCAACGGAGTGGGCTTGAAATTGGAACAAAGCTAGCACTTTCTTTTGATAGTCATGCAATTAGGCATAAAGTTACTTCTAGGCCAAAATTTATAAAACTAAAAGAAACCTTTCTTAGATTTTTGTTTTATCCATATGGTAAAAGTGAAATTTTTTCTTCTGACTTGTAGAAACTACGCCCTTTAAACTGGCTGATTTTCTTAAAACAAGCTGTGCTAATAAATACAAGAACAGCACCTCTGTGGCTGCAAAATTTTGCCATCTGGGCTGCTTTCTTTTGCACCTTTTAGATTATCAACCTGAAATGCTTCTATAGACGAAATTGTCATTACTCTTCAGGAATCCTTTGCCACCAACCACTACTGCTTAATGTTCTCTGCATATTTAGCTTACAAAGTTTGTCATTATTTGAAGTATTCTATTTTTTTCACACTTGTACAGACTAATATCATTTGGTGAGGAGTCCAATCAGGATCACCAGAGAGAACCGGACGAGTTTGAAAAGATGTTTGGGGCGGCCTTAAATCAAGATCTGCCAAGTGGAGGTCAGGAGGCACAGACTAACCACAATGACGATGATGATAGGGAAAATGCATTTATCAATTTGATGGAGCATAGAGGAGAGTCAAATGATAAGCAGCAGAGCAATGGACAAGCAGGTGAGTGATTTACTGTTAATTCAAACACTGATTTCAATAATTAGAAAATCATCTTGATACAATTTGATATCAATTCCTTATTTTGTGTTTTGGGAGGTTGTTAATTAAAGACACTATCAGTGATTTATCCAAAAGAGTCAAAATCTATTAATTTTTCAGGGATAGCTTAAAAGTGAAGGATAAGTCTGTGGAATTCTCATAAGTTACTTTTTCCAACTGAAAAATTTACAGAAAAGGAAGAAAACGGCAGTGTTCAAAGAAAGGAATATCCATTCAATTACGTATTGTAGTAAGTGTCCCGAACGGACAGTAAGGACTAAAATTTCTGATTTTGTCCTTATTAGGTTGCTTCTGGTCCTATCATTTGCAGGGTATGTTAGGATACCTGTACTTATTACAAACATGCAAAAATCTGATTTTTGATGCCTTTTTCGATTTTCTGATTTAGCAAATCACTGATAGTGCCTTTAATCTTTGAAGGAATTTCTTTAAGTAAGAAGGCAATGGATACAGGACTTCTTAAAGAATAGCTGGGTTTTGTTTACATCTGCAAATGTAGGCCTTTACGTTTTTTTAGTGGCTAGCAAAGTGAGGCAGTCGACCAACATTTTTTTTCTTATGTTGACATGATACAAGACATACGATCTAAGAAATAAAAGCTATTTTTATTTTTTTGCCTTCTCACCCCTTTGGCAATCCTCGAAAAGCACTGTGCCCCTCACTGGTTTCCAATGCACCTAGATTCATAGTAAATAGAAGATAAACTGCTGGGAACTCATGGATGACTTCCTAGAACTTGTGTGAGAGGTAAAGGGCATTTTAGGGAGTGTAAAAGGAGTAAATTTCAACGAAAAATTAGCAAAACTTTGAAGTGCTTTGATCTTTGAAAAAACACTATGTACTGGATAACCTTAAGGAAAAGAGGCGAGAAAGATGTTAATGAAATTTATTAGTGGGCATCAGCAAATTAAACACTCGCTTTTGGCCAATGTGAATGTTTAAGAATTTGTTTTCAATCAAGGCAGCGAAACAGGGAAGTCAGTCATTATCTCAGCTCTATTGAATGTAGTGAGATGGATAGAGAAGACGAACAAGTTTGGCATAAAGTGGCTTTTAGGCCACTTAATTGTTTACCACGGTTACAAACTGATATTACCATTTCCATTATTATTAAAGGGAATGGCCTCTATATATACTCATCTGCACCAAACAAACTTAATTTGCTATGCGAGTAAATTTCAGCCATTTGTAAAATTGCTAGATCTTAAGTTTTTGACAATTTGGCAACAGTTTTGGTTAATTTATTGGCAATTATCTGTGAATCTTCAGAGGAAATTACTTTGAGGGAATCACATTTGCTTTTTGTGTGTCGTCTGCAAAAGGGCACATAGGGCATTGCTTTGGCAGTGTGTGTATTGTATATCTGTGGCCAACATTGTTAACCCTAAACATAATTGTCCACTTTTTCCACATTTTGTCAAACAATTTTCATGATACTTGGATACAATGGTCCTTGGGTATTGTCCGGCATGCTGGTGACCTCATGTGACCTTTGACCTCATGTGACTTCTGTCTCTCTTCACATACTGAGATGGCAGACAACACTTTGTTTGATCTTTTAATCCAAAATGTTTGTGCATAATGAAGTTATGTGTCTCAAAGTGGGGTTCAGTTGGGGCTTTTTGAGATCATTCTACGTTCGATCCATCAGTTGTCTTCCCTCAAATTTGCCTTGATTTTATGGTGAAATTTAATGAGATACATTTAGCAAAGGTGCTATATGACCTTGAGCCCAATATCATTGTTTGAATTGATGACATGATGTATGGAGAGTATGGAGAGGGAATGATTTTATTACTTAATTTAAAATCAATTTACTCTTTTATATAATTCTCAGTAACTCGTAAACCTGTTGGGTAACAGGCTGTGCACACCTGCTTGGAATCCCAGCTATGCCTTAGGCCTGTATCATACTTCATCGTTCTAATCGGGGTTGGAAACATTGGGTGCATCAGATTGCTAGGGAAAGGGAGAATGTTGTGTAAAAAAGTGCTGGCGACTTATTGTGTGCACCATGTAGCATAGTTCTTAACTTTGGATAACTTCGGAATTCTTTCATCTCTCTTCAAAGTGTTGCATGTAATCCGATTATCATGCTGCTGAACATTCTGTAATGACTACATTGCATGGCAATGTGTAAGTCCTTTAGAGTTAATTTTTGGACAGATGGCTTAGAGCAAGGCATCACTAGCCACTCAGCTTACAATCCTCTAAGACCTGGTTTAGTGGAAGTCAGGTTTACAAATGTAAGGCTGCTGTGGCCAAAGGTCTTCAGTAGCCGTGAGCCCTGTGCTTACGATTATAAGCAGCGGGATTAAAAGAAAATTGAATGTCTTACATAAGACATCTTTAACCCTTGTCTGCTGAAGCCTTGCATCAGGCTTCAGTAGACCAGGGTTAAAGGTGATATTTTAATTACCAGAATATATTTATCCCTGTATCATTCAAACCATAGCTTGTAAGCCTTGGTCTTCTTTTTGAGGTTATTTCATTTATAGAAATGTCGTTACATTTAAAGAAATTGTAACGACAAAAAATGTTGGGTCCCGTGGAACCCTCCTTGGGCATTTGTCTTTAGAGGAGAAATTGTAACAACTCTTTGATTGGTTGAGGGTTAGTGTTTCCCATGGTGTAGTAAATATTGTCTACCAAACTTTGGCCGTATTTAGCAGGGATAAAGGCACTAAAGTTGCTCTTCTCTATAACTAACTGAAAATGAGATGGCAACATTGCTACAGGAACAATACCAGAGAACAGCTAATAGTATGAACCCAGTTTCCAATAAGTATTAATACAACAACTTGTAAAATCTGCAGCAATCCAGTACTTAAAGGAGAACCTGTACAACAAATAATATTATACAATATACTCTATAAAATAATTATTGACCACATATCGAGTAGTTTCATCGAAAAATGGAATTATATTGAACATAACAATGAATTAAAACCATCTAGTCTATCATGCACTTTTTAAAATTCATGCTAGTGTATAACGTGGTATGCGATATGACCAGCACATTTGCGTCTACATACCATAGAAAATACACATGAAAGCGTTGCGTGTGAAGGTGTATGATGATAGTGTGCCTAGTCCTTATCGCATAACATACATACATATCCCATATGCATTATCACAAATTTCAAATAGCACACGGTCAGGCAAAATGTTTTTAATTCATTTTTATGGTTAGTATAACTCTGGGTTTTTTTTTATGAAACCACTCGATATGTGTTCGATATTATTATAGCATATATTGTGTAAGTTATTCTTAGTACAGGTAGCCGCAAGATTGTGTAGGTTAAAATTGCCTTTCCAAAATCCAGGTTGTCTGAAGACTCATACTTCAGTAGTGGACAAGGCTTAATGGCCCCAGACATGGACTTATCATGCACCTGCCAGAAAATCGGCTATTGGTGTTAATACAAAAAAAAAAAAAAAAAAAAATCAGCAAAATACCATAGGTTTCTATGGGACTTGGCATTGCGCAATACCCCAAAATGCGATATCTCGGAACGCATCCAACATTTTGCATTTTTTACTTCAGATTTGGATTCTACACAAAATTTTAAACTAGAAAACATGTTTTGTTTCACTGTTAAAGCACCTTCACATTTTTACACTTTTGGCAGTAAAACCTAGGTCGAATCTGAAACCATGTCATATGCATTATCACAAATTTCAAATAGCACACGGTCAGGCAAAATGTTTTTAATTCATTTTTATGGTTAGTATAACTCTGGGTTTTTTTTTATGAAACCACTCGATATGTGTTCGATATTATTATAGCATATATTGTGTAAGTTATTCTTAGTACAGGTAGCCGCAAGATTGTGTAGGTTAAAATTGCCTTTCCAAAATCCAGGTTGTCTGAAGACTCATACTTCAGTAGTGGACAAGGCTTAATGGCCCCAGACATGGACTTATCATGCACCTGCCAGAAAATCGGCTATTGGTGTTAATACTATCCTAACTCGGCCATGGAATGCTTGATTCTTGTATCTCTGCAGGAATTATAATTTGCCCAACCATGACCCGAACGTTAAATTGTTGGAAATTTTACATGTTAAGTACCTCATTTGCACAATTTTGGGCTTCTCAGTAGAAAATGTTATTACAACAATAATAGTGTTACCAAAATCTCCACAAACTTTATTGACATAATTTTAGGACTTTAACTCAGGCTCGACCCCAACTTCCACACCATCAAACCCGAGATTTTGGTACCATTAGCATTCCATTAGAAAGCTTGTATTTTTCTCATCTCATCTGCAAAATATTTTGACTGACTTCCTTCCTGTTATGATGCTACAGGCTAAAATATGTTTTGTTTACGGTAACCGGAAATAGTTTGTACAATACCCTTTGGGCTATTGTAATACATGTTTAATTACCCCTCACATTAAAATGGTATGTTGCATTCAAATGAAATTTTGTAATTGAAGTATGTTGTTGATGGCATTTCCTATGAAACAGAAAAAATATGTGTTGTAATCGGGTGGGGTACCTTTAAAAAGGCCGTTCACTGTCAACATTTTGAAACCTCTTTCAATCTGGGCCTGGTTTGTGTATTGGCTACATTAGCTGGGGGAAATATCAGTAATATTTGATCAAAATTTGATGAATATATTTATTGCAAAAGCTGAGAACTGCAAAATTCTAGGGAATGCATATGAAGAGGCCATTAGGCATCAATTTCAATTCTTCATGAAATGTTAAACTTAACTCTTTTGTTTTCAGTTAATGGACAGAATGATTTACAAATGGTTTTAGAAAATATCATTTTAGTTTTAATTAATCATGAAATTCTTTACTCATTTATGTCCGACTTTGTTCCATGTTTTCTTAAGTATTTTAACACCAAAGCAAGAGGCCATACACAATCTATTTCTATTCTGATTCCTGCAAATCAAATTGCAAAGAATTTCCCTTCTATGTAATGTATACTATGGCCAATCATCACTTGCAATTAGTGCAAATTTGAGTACAAGCCTAACACAAGGGCAAGTTGGAGTTTGTAAGTGCATCAGTATGGATGTACTTTTGTGCCAGTAATGTATGTATTCTAGCATTAATGTGGCCCTAGTGTTATGCATGAGTGCCAATAATATATGGAGGTTTTCAATGTCTTATTTTATCACTTTTAAGGTAACATTTCACAGAAGTGGCTATCATTAAGTCTTTGCCATCTAATACTTTCAGTGCTTGATCAAAATGTGTACCACCTGTATTATAGAATAAATTTGAAGAGATCTCGCAAACAGCTCACAACAAAAACAATTCCCCTGATAGAAAGACAAGAATTTTTCAATTTAAGGATTAAACTGTTCCAAGATTTTTGTCCCTGTTTTTGTGAAATTCTGACGTGAAACACACATTTTAATCATCTCATTGCATTTCCAAGAATTTTGACAGATTTAAAATTGACCAATTAGGCCAACCATCACACAGCACTTAACTCTGGTTAAACTATTTCTTAAAATAATGTGCAATGTGGTAATACTATTGATTTAAAAATAGCCTGCCCAAAAACAACCTTGAGGTGATGTAAATTGGATTGACTAATTAACATTACTTTGAGATCAGTAAGGAAATCCTGGACTTCACATAACAATATTGTGATAAACCCTGTGCACTACAATCAATACATTGGCTACAATCAATACATTGACTACTTATATGACATCTCTTTTGTTTTCAGTTAATTGGACAGAATGATTTACAAATGGGTTTTAGAAAATATCATTTTAGTTTTAATTAATCATGGAAATTCTTACTGGTTTTAGAAAATATCATTTTAGTTTTTTTAATTAATCATGAATTCTTTACTCATTTATGTCAACCTTGTTCCATGTTTTCTTGAAGTATTTAACACCAAAGCAAGAGGCCATAAACACAATCTAAAACCGTATACCTCTAATAAACGCCCCGGGGCGTGACATTTTTCAAAATGGGGGCGTTTATTGAGGTCATTTGTTCCATTATAATTTACATTAAAAAACATCGGAAACACCCTCTGCAGACTGCCACCTTGAAAATTACCTTTCAGTCCAGAAACCTTATTTGATGTCCCTTTTGTTGTGATTTAGTTTTTAAACCTTTTTCGCAAAAAATGACGCCCGACCGCTTGTGGGCAAAATAAATGTATGATTCTCGGATGATTCTTGTTACCTTCTGTCGCCCACTTGATGTTATTCTACTTTTCGATCAACCCAGCGATCCTTCAGTGGCAAAATCAGCTACCACACTAAGGACCCTGCACATTACCATCCATTTCAGCATTTGAGCTGTATATATTCCTCTTTAAAACTTGTTTCTTTTTTAATTTTTTAGGTTTTTTCTTTTTTTAAATTTTACTCTTAATATCACTTCCATATTGCAGCACATGTACTAGCGACCATGTGATCGCAACAGAGGAATACTGCCCCGCCGAAATGCTGTGAAACTACCATTTTCATTGGCTGGTACGACCGGAATTACGTATTTGTTTTTACAAGAGCTTCCACTAAACAACAGCTAGTACGATGTAATTACCGCCCAGGTCAAAGGATATCGGTTCATTATTTTATGTCATTTGGGTCAAATGTAGTCTATACTGCGCTGTTTACAAGTCCAAGGTTTATAATATTTATATTATGCCTCTTAAATCTCATATTTTTAGGGGGAATTCGGCAATTCGTACTTCTGTCTTTTGCAACTTCAAACATATTTAAAAATATAGAATATCCCTACTAGTACAATTTGGCAGCTCAGCCTATAAGGCAATGTACCGGTGCTCTTCAAAATAGATAGCAAAAAACATGCTTTGTCTTTCTAATATATGGGCCGCGCACACAAGACAAAGTCGCTGATTTTTTACCGCTATATAATACTTATAATGTATTCCTTGCACAAATATTGGCATTAAAAGATGCAGTTTTTGCAAATCTAACACTTACAAAAGGTATCTGTGCTGTCATTTAGCAGTGTACGTGTTTTGGTTTTGGACAAATTGGTGAGTTTCAGGCCCCTTCGGCAATCAAAATGTGGGGGCGTTTAGTTGAGGGTTTTTATTTTTCATGTAAAAAGTATGGGGGGCGTTTATTAGAGGGGGGCGTTTATAGAGAATATACGGTATTTCTATTCTGATTCCTGCAAATCAATTGCAAAGATTTCCCTTTCTATGTCATGTATACTATGGCCAATCATCACCTTGCAAGTAGTGCAAATTTGTAGGACAAGCTAACCAAGGGCAAGTTGGATTTGTAGTGCATCAGTATGGATGTACTTTTGTGCCAGTACTGTATGTATTCTAGCATTAATGTGGCCCTATGTTATGCATGGTGCCAATAATATATGGAGGTTTCATGGCTTAATTTGAATCACTTTACGGTAACCTTTCACAGAAGTGGCTATCATTAAGTCTTTGCCATCTAATACTTTCAGTGCTTGATCAAAATGTGTACCACCTGTATTATAGAATAAATTGAAGAGATCTCGCAAACAGCTTACAACAAACAATCCCCTTATAAAGAACAGAATTTTTCAATTTAAGGATTAAACTGTTCCCAAATTTTTTCCCTGTTTTTGTGAAATTCGCTGAACACTTTATCATCTCATTGCATTTCCAAGAATTTTGACAGATTTAATTGACCATTAGGCCAACCATCACACAGCACTTAACTCTGGTTAAACTATTTTCTTAAAATATTTGCAATGTGTGTGAAGACTATTGAATTTAAAAAATAGTCCTGCCCAAAAACAACCTTGAGGTGATGTAAATTGGATTGACTAATTAACATTACTTTGAGATCAGTAAGGAAATCCTGGACTTCACATAACAATATTGTGATAAACCCTGTGCACTACAATCAATACATTGGCTACAATCAATACATTGACTACTTATATGACATCTCTTTTGTTTTGTGCTAATTAAATAATGCTCTTATGGTTTTGTGACTTTAAGCAAACAAAATCAGTATTATTACCTACCTGTGACATCTAAGATGGTTGAATAGAGGAAACATCTTTGAAATATACCTTTTGAAGGGTATTTTTAGAGGTTGGTCATATATACAGTCTGGTAGCCTTTATGCCATTTGTTCTTATAAAGAATCCATTTCAAATTTGTCACAAGTTGTGGACCATTTTGTCAAATAGGTCTGAACTTTGCAAAATTGATAAAATTTTTCAAACATACAGGAAAGTCTTATAAAAATCTAGACTAAATTCTGTCAAACATGCTATTTTAGGCATAGACCCAACTAACAGTTAAGTTGCCGGTTATGATAATTCAGCACTTTTTGTGCTTAGTATCAAAACAGAAATAATGCTCTTATGATTTTGTGACTATCAGCAAACAAAATCATTGTTTTTACCTGCTAATGAAACATAAGAAAGAAAGGGGATTTTTTTGAAAGGCTGATCATCGAAATGTTTTTTCAGCTAAAAGATACCTGTATGCCCTCTATTCTTGTAAACAGCATGCATTCATTTCAAATTTGTCACAGTTTTTGGACCACTTTGTCCATTAGAATATTATTGGACAAAATCTTGCAAAAATTTAGGAAATTCAGTCAAACTGTAGTCTTAAGTTCTGTCAAACATTTGCTCATTTAGGGGTATCCCTTAGAGTTAAAGTTCTCATAATGATTATCATGTTTTCAAGGCCAATTTGGTGTAATGGTTGTAAATAACTTGTCACAGTTTATGAACCATTTTGCCAAATAGATCGCGACTTTTAAGGTAGGATAATCGGTTATTGTCGGTTATGGTGTCCCAGAAAGATTTAGTCAAAAATTTAAAGAAAATGGTAATGTGACATAAATATGTGTGTAAATTTTCATTTTTTTCCACAAATCTATTTTGAGATACTTAACATTTTGCTGTTTCAATTGCCCATAGAGAATGTGCAGGGACTGATTTTTGCAGTGTGCAAAATTGTCAATAAATTGACAAATTGCTATAAAACCTTGTTTTTTAGAAATGCAGTGTCATAAAAGAGAATCAAGTTTCCCCATTTCTTTTGTTAGATTTTTGAGGTTGAGGCTTTTTAAGTTATAAGTGTTTTTTTTTTTTTTTTTGTGGGCTGCCAGCATAGCTGGCAGGACCACTTAGCAATCTGTTGTGTGTGTTTGAATGTGTGTGTAGATGTGTGTGTCACTAAAATGTTAAGTTTTTAAATTCACCACAATTGGAAAGTTGAAGTTCAATTGAAACCAAACTTGTGTCAAAGGTCATGTGAGGTCGAGTTGAAATAGGATGGCTGCCCACAGCTTATATTCTTTGAATATAGCGAGCGCATAAGCCGAGAACCGCAATTTTTTTCTGAAAATTCAAAATTTAATTTTTCCCCCTAGAAAATAAACACATTATTAACAAAATCTAATGAAAATTTAGATATTTTTGTTAAAAACTACCTCCTAAAGTTTGGCTACATAAGGTCTTCCCTCTTGGCTAGAAATAATTATTACTTCACAAGTTAGGGAGATGTTACAAAAATAAAGACAAACATAGGATAGGAAATGAATCTAGCCACTTGAAATTTGGGAACTGAAATTTCCTATAAAAACCAAGTTTGAAATCGTGTAATTTCATGGTGATTTTTCTGGGGAGCATAGTGGCCAATGCTACTTTAAGATGCATTCTCATATGAAGTACGAATACCTGCCATGCTTTAATTATGGACCTATACCAGAGTATTGCCCCGACAACCATGTCATCCTATATATGTCCTAGTGTTTCTGCAACATTTATAGTTATTTGTAAGGGTCTTAAATTTAAAAAAATGTTATAGCCATGCAATAACCTATATCATGTCATTTTCTTATTCTTTCTTGACCTCTAGTTGACCTCATGACAGATGATTTCATGCCAACTCAAGAAAAGAAGGATGAGATGGAACTTCTTAATGAAATTTTGAACACTCCATCAACCGCTCCCGGGGAGGATTCTGCCGCAGGTCAATACAGGTCATCATACTTTGACTTTGAAGGTGAATTGGACCTTGGCGGTACAGGTCAAGAGGGTCAAACTGAGCCAACTAGATTTTTGCCCTCAGACCTCTTGGATCTGGAAAATATGATGTCACAAATGAATATGACACCAGGGTTAGGTATGTATCAAAGTAGTATTTGTTACTTAACTCTAATTATCTTATCAAGTAATCAAAGAATTGCAAATTGTAATTTGCATTTTGTTTGGCTTGCTTTTGAAATGGTAGTCTTTTAAGGAACTGTAATTGATAAGTTTATTATTATTTTTTATTTTAATTTTTATTTTCATTTCATTTTGTCATTAACAACTTTATCATTAGCTCAGTTTTCAGTTGGCCTCGGCATATCACAGCTACAATCTTGGTCACAATTAGTTGAGGCACTTGCCTTCAATTATGCCATGTGAGGAAAATTTATGATTGTTTTAAGGAAAATGTATATATTGTTTTGTTAGTCTGATTCCCTTTTTCTGCAAACCCCCTCCCACCCCACCAATCAATGTTGAGACACATATCTAGGACATTTGAAATAGCATGCTCATGACCAACATTGATAAAGGGAAACATTTAACAAATAAGGCAAAGTGTCCCAACAATTATAACCAAGATTGTAGCTTTTGTTAGTAAATCCTTGAATACCAGCTTACCAGCTGATGTTGAGAGCATTGTCTTTTTGAGGAATACAATATTGCAAAGGCTTTCGAACTCTGCATTGAGCTGATCAATTTTCTGCAATCCATAGGTTTTGCTTAATGTCTTTTGATTTCAAAATGTCTGGATACAATTGTGATATTGAAATCCATACACTCTGCTTTGTCTGCATCAACTTTTTGTAATCCATGGTTTTCTGTAATGTCTGAGATCACAACATTTCTGGACCAAATTGTGTTATTAAAATTAAATACTATATATATATATAATTTTTTGGTAGCTTCTTTGAATGCATTTTTGAAATAAATAAACTCACTCCAAGTTAAAAAAAAATAGGTTAAAGTCTACACAACAGAGGCAGATTGAAAGAGTAGCCAGAGTAATATTTTGAATACCTTGCCTGACAGGTCCATCAGATCAATCAGCAGCTACACCCAACCTATTAGGCCCAGCAGTTCTATCATCACCAAGCCCACAACCAGCCTCAGATGCACCGACTTCATCGCCAATAGACGGCAGTTCACCCGCCAACAAGAAAGACTCCAGTAAAACCCAGGCCTTCAAGAAAGGCAAGACCGACATGTCAGCCTGGTTCAATCTATTTGCCGACTTGGACCCACTCGCCAATCCCGATGCCATCGGCAAGGAGGAGGACGCAGGACAGGAGAATGAGCAAAGGAACTGCTGAGATCGGGCTTGTAAAGGAAGAGCGTAAGCGTACATAGGGTTTTTATACAGCTCAAATCATTACAGGATAATTCCATGCTTATATCAGGTATCGTTTTATAAGATGGCAAAGGCTGGTAGTCTTGATAACGAGCAACATAACCCCAACCCTAACTCGTTAAATCTAATCTACCTTACCATAACTTTAACCAAAGTCTGTAATATTAGACTAGTTTCCAGTATTTCCCCCATCACTACGGGCAGGGACATAACAGCAAGTACATATTCTAGGGACCATATTGTTTTCTTGTTTTCCTTTGAAAGATCAGGGTGGATATTATACTTTATCCAGTGTGCAGTACATGTAGATACAAAAGAAGAAATTTCACCGAAGTTTAAACTGATGTGTGATGGACCAGTATTCAGTAGGTATGTGTATATAAGTACTAGGTGTCAGGGTATACATGTTGAAATGAATAATTTTTTTAATATCAGCAAAATTGGTACAATTAAGATGGTTTAACACAAACATTGTTTGCCAGATAGATTATTTCATGTGTGTTTGATTATTTTGACTTCCTATTTATTTGGCCAAATGTTTTCCTTTAAGTCCATCTTTGAGTTCCTATTTTAAGAAAACAGAATATCATGATATAAACACATTCCCACAGAGTGCAGGACATGTTGTGCTCTATTACACATGGTTTTGTGTTAGACCTCCCTCATGAAAACATTAATTTTGAAGCTTTTAAGAAATTTTGTATTTTTGTGTAGACTGCGCAAGCAGAAATGGACATAGGGATTACTTTGGTAGCGTATGTGTCTGTCTATCTGTGTGTGGCAAAATGTTAACCTTGCACTTTGCACCTATAAAAAATGCCCCCCCCTGGGTAACCCGGGGATGGCCGGGACTTGCACACGAGGTGTTTTTTGAAATGTTAAACTCTCCCGCCAGTCCCCGGCCTGCAGGGCACATTTTTATGTCAAACCCCTGCTAGCCGTGCAAAAGCGTCAAAATGCGTCAACCCTGATTTTGCGATTCATTTCCGATTTATAGAGGTCACTTTTTCGTAAGAGGGTACACATGCCGAAACAGGGCCCTGTGAACAAGTCCAGCATACGCCCGGTACAACCCGGGCAAAAAAAAAATTGTTTTGAATAAGTGCATTATTGGACTCATACTTTTTACCATTGCTCAATTTAACTCATTCTCAAGACCACTGGTCCAGACACTACAGGTGAGTCAAGAAAATGTATCCACAAAAGAGGGATTTTTTATGAGAAACATTAGCGGAATTTATCAAATTACTTCCATTATTGATCGTCTGTTTTATCGGCTTTCACAATAATTTTAAATTTTTTAAATCGATCAAGCCATTCAAAGGATACGGTTATTTTTTGAAGGTTCAATTTTCTGCCCCTGAACAAACTGCACACTGACTGTACACATGATACGCCTTGAGGGCTTCAGAATAATTTAAACTGGTTGATTTCTTTGGCGGCGTATTCAATTGCAACGCAGGACATGTGTTGAATGATAATGTAGAATACTTAATATTTATGAATTTAACCAGGATATATTTAAGATGAAAATGTATGCTTGTATCTGTTATCCATCATGTCCTTTTTACAGTTTTACTACGTGGAAATCAAGCACTTGAAAGATGCTGCACATTGTGCTTCAAGTCCCAAAATTGATTACATTAATATTATTTTGATATATGGTTTCATGTTACAGTCTTACCCAAACGATGGTGTAAGCAGACATTTTCATTTGGGGAGGGGACAGGCGATGGGAACCATTTAAAGACACTATCAGTGATTTGCTAAATCAGCAAATCGAAAAAATATCAAACTCATATTTTAGCATGGACGTAAAGCAAGTAGCAGGTATCCTAACATACCCTGTCAATGAATAAGACCAGGAAGCAACCTAATAAGGACGAATCGTAGATTTTAGTCATTAGTACTGCCGAACGGACACTTAGCTACAACACGTAATTGAACTGAGAAGAATCGTATCTTGGGGAAACACTGGCCGTTTTCCTTTTCTTCCTTGTTCTTTTCAATTCCTAAACCTGGAAAAGGTAACTTATTGAAGGAATTCTGACAGACTTACCCTTCACGTTGAAGCTATTCCTGCAAATTTTCAATATTTTTTTTCAAATCACTGATAAGTGTCTTAACTTTTGGGGCATCACTAAAACACAGTTTGCAAAGGTGAAACACGGTACCTGTCAAACTGGTTTTTCTCCTGATCTCTATTGGGGGGGAGCCAGGAGGGGGGGGCAAAGATTTTGATTGTGCGGATCCCCAGCACCCCTTACCCCTCCGCCTCACTCACCATCAGACTGATTATCGGTCACTGTTGTTTTCCCGTAATTTAATTCCATGTGGTAATTTAATGGAGGCTATTCTGCTTGCCAAATCCTCAAAGCTGAGTCGTAAACAACCCAAGAGCACTCTGTTTGGGGTTACTCTAGCGTGTAACATGTTCGGGATTCGGTTCATGGGGGAGGGGAGGGGAGGGGGGGGATTGAAAAAGGGAACTTTCACATTGGGTACTTTAACTTCTGCCTCTGTACCTTTTGAACTTCGTTGATCATTTTTTTAATGGGATGCCGTACTTTTTATCGAGAGCTAACAAAAAACAAGAATGTATTACAAAAAGAAAATATGAATAGCACAGAGGGTTTTCCATGAAAAATCGCTCATTTGGTTGTACTTTTTTTTTGTGACTCCCCCTGTATGAGGTGTACACATGTGAGCTCTGGCAGACCTTCACATCTGACCTTGACCCCATTCACAAACCACGAGGGCAGACGACACTAGCGTTCCGGGGAACACCTTATTTAGTAGAATGAGGTCGAAAATTGTAATGTTTTCAATCACACACAACCGGTAAGGGGCATATATTCCTTGTGCATTTAACGGCTGTCGGATAACTGGATTTTAATTAACTTTCTTGGTTTAAGGTCAATGGCTTGAAATCAATAAAAGAACGTCAAAAAATCCTGTCTTTATTTAATGCCGTACTAAACGGTATACGATTGAGTTGTTGCTATTGTATCAAGAATGATACCATATGGTACCACCCGGTCATGTGGAAAGATTAAACTTGGGTTAACTTTAATATTCTCAAAATATGATTTGATTCCAAAAATACTGAGGTTTTTTGAGCTGTTAACAATAAAAATTTTCTGATCCACAACACACACCACAACACAAACAACTACTTGTGATTAGTAGGAATGTGTTTTTTTTGGGCTCTGCCAGCAAAGCTGGCAGACCACGTAGCAAGCCATTGTGCTGTGTTGTCTGGTTATGTTGTATGTGTCACTAAATGTTAAGGCTGTGTGTATGTGTCACGAAAAGGTTTTTTTTATGGAGCAGTCCTCAGCTTATATTCTTTGAATTATAGCGATTGCGCGAAAGCCGAGAACCGCGAAATTCTAGTTATATCAGTGCTACTCTACTCTTACCCTTAGGTTGCTTAAAATTGACAATCAAATACAGTAACATAACCAGAAAACTAATTTCTCCTGCTGTAATATGTTAAACGGGGAATTGAAATCGTGCAGAAAAATATAAACATATTTTCAAATAAATCTGGTAGATATGGGCCAATGAAAATAATAATAATAATACCATGAAAATATCACTGAAATCAGCATGTTTCCCAATGAACTTTTCTTGTGGAGAAAAAACAATAGCCTGAGATTTGTAAATGAAAGGTGTATATATTAATTCTAACTCACTGTGCAGAAATTCATGATCGTTACTATGTGTACAGACTTACGTGCTTGCATCTACTTTGATTTTGTAATGATTTGACTTCTTTCTTCTGTTCTGCTTCTTTTTTCCAACTTTTGTCACGCTTTGTTTTGCCACATCAGGTTGAGTTGAACTAGACTGTGGAGACACCCTGGCTCTTACAATTAATAATTGGAGAGGGGTTAAAATTGTGATATTGTTAAGGACTCAAGAAGTGTATCCATAGCGTGACAAGTGGTTGAGTCAAGGCAGTTTGAAAATTATTTACCTGGCAAAGCGTAAATGGGTTACATTCGCATGTACTGTTCATTGTCCATTTCACTCTCCGTCCCTATTGTAAGATTTATGTTAGTCTGACTTGTCCTAGACATAAACCCCGTGATGTGTTAAGAGTGGTACCATGCTCACTAGTGGAATGAATTCATTGTGACACTAAGCTGCAGTGGTTGGTCATGAGTAACTAAGCCAAGGCATAAAGTAAGTAGAAGAAAGCATAGTGGTTACAGTAGGAGCTACAACAACCCTCATCTACCAAGGACAGAGTTTCAGTGACCCCCTACATAGGTATCGAGTACCAGAGCTGACTTTGGGTTGTCTGGTAGCATCTATCATCCTAAAAAACAAGGGTGTATTTTTCCAAATGAATGGTGGATACAAGTTGCAATCTGTTCATTTCTATTCCCAAATTGAAAATGCCCCCTGTGTTTGTCAATTTGCTAGCGTTGCATCACAGTTACAGATGCTGTACTGTTTCTTCTCACAAAATTACGTTATAAATTTTCTGTTAATTAAAGGTGCACTTCGTGATTGGAGGATTCCTGCACCTTCTGTTTATTTCATTGTTCACTAGATATCCTTGAAAAGCTTATTCATAACTTTTTAAGGCTGATCCCGACTTTGCGGTTTTGTGTTAACGAGTAATGCTCGTTTTCCCCTTCCGTCCCCTCCTCCCGGTTTCCCACGTTCCCATATGCCAATGTTGCGCTGATAATTTCTGTCTGTTTAAAATACAAAATTGCAAATTTTTCTTACAGACTTACCGAATTATTTACACGTAAATAATTGGCACCCATGATTCTAATGGTAACAGCGGTTCAGATGACATGAAAATCTCACCGTTT
Organism: Ophioderma brevispina; assembly: GCA_023653785.1. Taxonomy (NCBI): domain Eukaryota; kingdom Metazoa; phylum Echinodermata; class Ophiuroidea; order Amphilepidida; family Ophiodermatidae; genus Ophioderma; species Ophioderma brevispina. The sequence continues at coordinate 96,640 of JAMKCH010038104.1, read as the reverse complement.
TGAAGTAAGTCAGGGGGACTAGGCTGTGGATCATGAAGTGCCCCTTTAAATTGCATTGAAACCTGCCATTTTGGTCCCCACAACATTTGAGAAGGCCTATGCGATCATGCAATGGATGCCTGCCAGTCTGAATGGATGGTTGGATGCCTTCTGGATGTCCACATAGAAACATTCAATTGCTTTTATTTATTGTTTTTAAGTAATAGTTCACAAACACTCATCAGCCATTGAGTCAACCACAATATTTTGCAACACATTCTAAGAATTGACCCTTTTTCACTCTTGGGTCGATCCAACAACCTCTTGGTGGCCTTTTTTATTTATATTGAACAAGTTCCATTTGTATTGGTTGTGTGACTGTACATCTCTCTAGAGAATCTCTGTATAATTTCAAAAAACATGAGGCGGAAAAGAGCGCATGCAGTCAGCATTTGAATTTTCAAAACATGGAGGTGGTCTTCAGTTAATAGTGAGTGTATAACATTCCATCAATTGTAAAACTGTTAATGTGCTAGTTTCGTGTTGACTCTAGTCAGGCCAGACTTCAGTAAGGTTAGGTATGTTGGAAAGAGGTTGGGGGAAGTTGGCAGTTACACCACATTGCCATTATGATGGTGTTGATTTTGAATCATAAGGAAGTTATATTGTGACAGAACAAGAATTGGCTTCAACTAAAGGAAATTATTTTGTGCTCTGACAAAAGACAAGTGGAAAATTTCATTGCTAGAGTGAGCTTAAAGGTGCATTTCATGTTTTATCATTTCTGTCTTTGTTTACTGCCTGATAAATTTTGCCATAGAGAGATTAGATTTAAACCAAAAGTTTCATTTAAGTGCACAGATTTCTTGTTTGGTTTCCTATATAACAATGCCCTCTAAAGTTACTTTGTTGTAATGTCATTCACTCAACAAAAAATAATTCTATCTATACGAAACAGATTCAAGTGCAATAAATCTGTGTTCTTTATGAAATACATAAGGATTTTTTCATCATTCCCTGACAATAACTCAAGTAAATGATAGAGATGTAAGTAATGGGGTAAGTAATAGACACAGGGCTCTAAGTCTTAAAGTGTTCCTTTAAAGGCTAAAGGCACTATCAGTGAAGTGATTTGCTAAATCATAGAATTGAAAAAAATATCAAAAATCAGATTTTTGCGTGTCTGTAACAAGTATACGGTATCTTAACATACTGCTCAAGTGATGAGATCTGATCAAAACATGTGGCAGGTATTATAAAATGCTGCCTTGTGTACATAAGAGGGTGTACATGACCTATTTTTTTTTTTTTTTTAATTAAAGACCAAAAGCGACCTAATGAGGACAAAATCAGATATTTTAGTCATTACTGTCCGTACGGACACTTACTACCACACGTAATTGAATGGACGTTCATATCTTTGAACACTGTCGTTTTTGTCTTTCTGACAATTTTTTTCAGTTGGAAGAAATTCTACAGCCTTATCCTTCACTTTCAAGCTATTCCTGCAAATTTAAAATATTTTTATTCATTCGGGTGGATCACTGATAGTGTCTTTATTTAATTTCTGAAATGGATTAGTTTTGTTTGTGTATGGAATTTTGATTAATGATTCTTATAGCTATCCTTTCAGACTATGTTAACGAACACATGCAAGCGTTTGATTTATACTATATGTATAAACGTGACAGTCTTCATTTCCTTCCACAGTATTCTATATTAGAAGTGATAGAATACAAATTGCCTATACATTCAAAAACTTAGGCTAAAGCTAGTAGTTGATCATACTTGTTAATTAATAGAAGAGGTATGACAAGGGAAAATTGAATACCCTTTTAGTGAGGAAAGATTGCTTTGATGGTCTCAGACCTTTAGTACACACAAAAACCCAATATTGTTTACATGAGAGGCAGTCATATCTTTGCAGCCTGTAACTCGGGGGTTCTCAATTATATTAGTTGAAGGGCCAGAGAGTGCCAAACATATTTGAATGGTCCCTAGTTCAGGGCCAAATACACCAGAATTTCTTCATGTTTCCCCTTATATTTTGGAGCAAGTCAAGGGTCAATAATCAATGGTGCATGCCAGATTTTGCCTGCGGCCGCTATGAGAACCCCTGCTGTAACTGATGAAGGGGTTCCGTGCACATACAGCCATTAATCTCACCATGGTTTGTTCATTTCATTGTTTTTGAACTGGGAATAATATAAGAGGCCTTATCAGTTGAGCAAGTTGACCACCAATTTCTATTTTGCCATATTATTGGTAATACAGAGGTCAAAAAAAAATTACCCTAAAAGCTCACCCAATTTCAGGTCTTTAATAACGTTTATGACATATATTCAAAGCATTTTTATTAGTTTTTCAAAACAGCAACCCCATTGAATTCGGGTCCCAAATGACTGAGTTATCCTTATTTAATGATATCTGTGTTTTTACTTGTAACATGATGAACAGGCTGTCTTTAACATAACACATTATCATACCCATATTAATATGTGCAAAAACCAAGTCTGTCTGTGTTACAAGTAGAACTAAGATTTCTTCAATTAGGAGTCATTTTGGACCTGAATTCAATGGGGGTTCCTGGTTGGGAAAGCTAATATACTTTTTAAATATGTGTTAAATAATATGCATAAATGTTTATTAAAGACCTGAAATTGGATATGCTTTTAAGGTAAAGTTTTTTGGGACACTCTATGTCATATTTCAAATGATATTATAAGATACCTTCAACTTGTACCAAAATATAGTAACATTAAAATACACATATATGTTAAGTTTATTCTGATTAACTTTTTCTCAGCAGCCATGCACCAAGTCCTTGTCTCACAGTCAATCCCCTAAAGTGTGCTCAAACTAGTGAAACATAAAATCCATTCCAGCACTTGTTACTATTCCAGGTTTTTCCATTCCTTCAAGCACTGAAGCAAACGTTGCAAACAATATTTGCTTTTGTATATAGGCCACCAATTATTTGTTGTACAGCTGTAAAAATGGAAGAGGTCAGATACTAACAGTACTTTATTAATTAATTCAGCACGGCATGTAAGTGAGGATCTGAAAAGGTCCACATAGGTCTGCTTTTGCTTACAAGCTCTTTAGAAGGTGATGAGACCTATATTGATCAAGCTATAGCTTCTCTATAGGAGCGCATGGTATTTCACAGCAGAGGGCCGGGACACTTAGTCTTTGCAAGAATTTGGGCTAACACACTCGACAAATTTGAAGAGCATTTCAAATACCTAGCAGGTTCGTGTGCCGAATGCAGACGAATTGTTCAACAGGCGTCTGTGCATAATATGCCTGTGACTGCGGCGTTCACCATTGTTGTACCCTCAGTGATGACCACAGCCATATACTTGGATGTCAAATGCCATATTTCTCACAAAAAAAGACTATTATTATCTTGTGAGTTCCACAGCAACACTTCTACTGTGCGTGTGTGTTTTCAACATGGTTTTATTTCAAAATACATATGACTGTTGAAAATTGTGAAAGAAAATTGTTTGGTAACTGAGGACCTAACATCTTTAGCCAGTTTTATAACAGTTCAATTTCTAAGCCCGTTAATTCATTTATCTTAAGTTGACAATAATGGAATGTTGGGTTCAGCAAACTTTTCACAGTAAGGCTACTGGTTCTCAGCTTTGTGGAGCTTATTTAGAAAATCAGCCTGAACTGAAATGATTATGATATATATGTATTCAAATTTAGGTCTGATGATAACCAAAGTTTTCTTTCATGTGTTTTTAAAACAAGTATTCAAATATTCCTATTAAACAATTAAAAACTCGGAGTAAATTAATGTAGCACAGAGATATGGTATTTAGATAATGAACGTTTTTGTGTGTTGTATTTATTTTATGAAACTATTTATTATGTAGCCTAAAATTGGCTAATTGGCAGGGCTGTGAGGTAATTTCTTTTAAAGCATGTACGGAGATGATAAACCAATGTTGGACCAATAATTGCAACCAACTTTGTTATTTAATTATAGCATTTCTCCTAATAGACACAAAAGAAATGTTATAATTAAATAACAATTTTGGCAAATAATGGCAACCAACATTGTTATTTAATTATAGCATTTCTTGTGTCTCTATCAGCAGGAATGTTATAAGTTTGCCAGTGTTAGACTAAAAATGGCTACTGACATTGTGTTAAAATTAGAGGTGGGCTATAAAGGGTCATATTTAGGTCATAGTTTCAGATGATTTCAAACACCTGGTAATTAAATGACTTTTATCCACGCTGATCCCATTTTAAAGAAAAAAATGTGTAAAAGCAAGGCTACCCCAACAAAAAATCAGTGGCTGCCAAATTGTCCAAAAATCATATTTTGACCTTAACTTGGTTAGTTTTGGTTCAATTTACTTAATTTTGGTGGCAACACCCACATTCAGAGTACTAAGACTCATTCATTGTTACGTTCATCCCACCATAACCTTTAGTTTTCTTGAAATTGTGCTGTTTGAGCTCAAAATTGGACTGCAAGGGCTCCTTGATAAAATTATACGTTCCCATTGAATTTTTTTTGGCAAAGTGCCCTTGCAGTCCAAATATTTGAGCTAAAACAGCAATTTGAAAAGAACGGAAAGCTTTGGTGAGATGAAAATAGCATAGAATAACTCTTAATATGCTAAAACATGGGTATTGCCACCAAAATTAAACAAATTGAACCAAAACTAACAGAGTTATGGACAAAACAATTTTGTGAACAATTTGGCGGCCATTTTGGATTTTCATCAGAGCAGCCTGGTTTTTGCATGTTTTTTTTTCTTCAAAATTTGGATCAGCATGGGTAAAGTGATCAATTTATCCAGTACCCTCTATAGCCCACCTCTGTTAAAAATTCAAACTTTTGTGTGTCCATAAAAAGAAACAATTATAACAATATTATTTTGGCATTGTTGGACCAATATCGGCAGCTAATCTTGTTAAAATAAAAATTTCAACTTTGTATGTCGATTGGCAAAGATTTTTTTTTTTTATGACATGTTTATTGCTAATTGGACCAGTAATGGCAACTAACATTGTTGAAATTCAATCAGCAAGAATTTCATTATAATAGAGTGGTCGAAATTCACTAAAACAATGTTATTTACCAATATTCCAATATTGGCATGCTATTGTATGTTAAGTGTAAGAAGTTCTGGATTGTCATTGTATTTTTAATGTACATAATAGCAAGGTGATTATTCATTTGTATACATTGAACTTTAAATGTTTTTACCTGAGCAAAGGAGTGGTGTCAGAAGATAATTTATTGATTGTTATTAAGTTTTAATTTCCAATTGTTTCCAAGTGATGAATTTTGTTTTATTTATTATGGTCTTAATGCATATTTTGGTACTGCTCTAATGAAGATATGCATGGTTGTGGTACTGTACTATAGCTAATATGCTCAATAATGTGTGTAATGAGCTGTTCCAAAACCTGCCCATACCCCCTCCAAAGAACACTGGGATTTTTATACACTATTAGTGGGACTTGATTCAGACTGCTTTTATAAAGTAACAGCCAGGTTGATTAATTTATTCATTGCCATTCCTGTACATCTTTCCTTAAATTTCCCACTTTGGTAAAAAGATTACAAAAAATATCATAATTTGATGTGATATTAATTTTTTTTGTAGGTCTTCAAATTCTTGTTTTTAATTTATTGGTAAACCTCTTCATTGTGTCATGAAATTCCTTGTGTTCTTTTTGAGGTGGTGTGATAATGAATGGAAGGGCTAATGTATGATAACTAAGTAACTCCAACATGCTACATTCCAAAATTCTATTAAAAGAACCATATCAGATTATTAACTTGTCCCATTCTGTGTTATTATTTTGTTCTACATTTTTATTTTTGTGTTCTAAATATAAGAAATGCTTCAATTGGACATATATTAATGATGTAGCATTAACGGTTGCAAATAATAAAATATAAATTATTAGAGTAACCGATGTGTTACTTCAAATCAATTTGCTTTTGCTCTTTTGTTAAAACACACTCTCTTTTTTTACCATTCTGCACAGTAGCGGCTTTTCCCCTGAAAGGTAAACATGTAGCAATCCATTTTTTGTTTTTATCTATATCATTTCATTACTACCAGTTTGTAAAATATTATTTTAAAAAATTAGAAAAAACCAAAAAAGAAAAATTACAATTTACATTCTCACATTATGATATCATAGTGCAAGAGCTCCTGGCCATTTTCAAATAAAAAGCAACTTTGTTTGTGCACATGATTTTGCCTTTTGGTTTAGTTTTATTTATAGCTTCACAACCACATTTTATTTTTTCTGCCTGTGAGGTGAAAAATCCATTTCGTATCAGGCAAAAGGATAGTTATTTTGATTGGCAATTTTGAATCCATTTATAAGGCACTTAGACCAAGAGTACTGATTAATACCATATGCTCTTTATCTTATAGCCCTATTATGTTGTTCAATTATGGTTATAGGAGACTCGGTTACATTAAGGCTACCTCGCATCGCTTGGCACAAGTGGGGAGATTTAATTGTCTGTGACCGGGACTCTTCCTGGTTTTTGTCATTAAATTGTTTGGTGTTTACAATATCAACAGCCACTATTGTGGATATTGATCCATAAGTGATGCAGAATTACTTTAATTAATTGCCCAAAGTGCCATCAATAAATGAATTTTATATAAAAAATGACCATTCCTTGTTTTATACAAACAAATTCTCTATTATGACCCAGTGCTGTCAAATCAAGTATATTTTGTTTTGTTTGAAAGGGAAGGACTGCTTGAATTTGTTTTGAACTAAAGCGCTTCTATGAATTAAATATAAAATATTAACCAAATTATGTCAATGTTCATTAAGGTAAGTTTACATCAGTTAATCTGATGTAAACTTACATTAATGAACATTGACTTATGATTTGAATTTTTTCTAAAATTTAGTGGATTTTAAAATCTATACAACTTAATGGAGATAATACATACTGCTGTGGGTTAATTAAAATGTGCAAGGAATTCAATCTTACCCAATTATCACTTGGATCAATAAGGCAATTGAGACTAAAAATCGTGCCCAAGAACACAAACACATTGGCCACAGCGGGGCTCGAACACGTAACTCAGTCAACAATCTAATGATCATGAATCCTACGGTTTCCACTTGACCACACATGCTCTCCCTACTCTCTTTGAAACAGTACTTTTACTCTCTCTGCATGGGACCAACAGTTTAACATACCCTCCAAAGGATGAGCTGATTTCATGATCTGTTGGTCCAATTCCACATGAACCATGGAGAGAGCAGAATTGTTGTTATCAATTGACAGGTTCCTTATTATTACCCAAATTTAAAATCCATAATTGATCAATCTGGAGTGATTTTTTGCACGCAAGTGGCGTGTCAGGATTTCACTATGTTAAATCACTAAATCGACCGTATTCAATAGCAGCCATGTTGGTGGACAAGATAGATGCATTCCCAGTACTACAATAATTCAACTGTCAATGATCCCTGTGCAATCGCTCAACATGGATCGATTGACAGCTTAATGTATTGTAGTCCCTGGAATGTATGCATCTTGTCCACCAACATGTCTGAATACGGTCATCAACAAACCGATTTGGTATCCAGCGGCTATGACTTTACAGTAATTAGCTCCTGGGGTACGCGAGGTAATTTTCGGGCGGGTACCAGGGTACTGTTCTTGGACCCTTATATTTCTCACCTTCATCAACATATCTGATTCCATCTCATTGTCAATACGCTTATTTGCGTATGATTGTTTAATGTATCGATCCATCAACAACAAAGAAGACTGCAGAGCTCTTCAGAAAGACCTTGACTTGCTGGACAAATGGTCAGCCAGAGCCCAGATGGCAGATGAAATTGCCATGTGATGCACATCTCTCATTGCTGCAACATCAGCTTTGACTACCAACTTGGCAAAGACAAACTTACATCAGTGACTGAACTTGGGGCTTACCTTTACATCCAATCTCTACTGGAAGACTCACATCTCCAATATCAGTTTGAAAGCCAACCGGATGTTGGGACTCATCAGGAGAAATCTCAAACACTGCCATCCACGCTTGAAAGAGCAGGCATACACCTCCCTTGTGCAGTCACATCTAGAATACTGCTCCACTGTATGGAATCCACACCATCAGACTACCATAAACCAGATCATTCGGAGGAGGGTAGCTAGATTTGTGATGAACACCTACCAACACACTGAGAGTGTCCACGATAATGCTTCAAACCCTACAGTGGGCTTAACTCCAATCCAGAAGGGAAGCAGCTATCAATATCATGCTGTACAAAATATCACACGAACTCATTGCAATAAATAAGGAGCGCTATCTCTCTTCAATGTCCAACACCCAGCTACGGAGCTACCATCCTGCAAGATTTCAGATTCTAACGATTCATTCCACCAGAGATGTATACAAGTACTCATTCATGCCAACAGCTGTCAGGCTCTGGAATGTACTTCCTGTGGATGTCATTACTGCATCATCTCTAGATGGTTTCAGGGCATGCATATCATCTAACTAGCTTTCAAGAGATTTTTTTTTTTACTTGCACATTTACATATTATGCACCATCAGCTTCACCTGCACTTCAGCTTGTCACCTCAGTGGTATATCCAGAATTGGACATTGCTAAGTATCAACGTGGATGTAGATGTACCCAAATCGGCACCAATGGACTTCACAAGAATCCTTTTTACAAGATTCCTTTTACTTAAATCTGTTTTTACCCATGTCTTAAACAACCATTTTTGTCATTATTTAAAGGTGCAACGAGAGATTTTGGGGCACCCATATATTGTGTCATATGTAGTGATTTCATATAGATAAGACCCCCAATAGATTTCTTGTCTTTGGTTACAGAAATGCCCTTGAAAGTGACAACAAAACTGTGATATTCATTCGCTTAATTCATATAAAAACATAGGCTGGAATTTTGTAATTTGTACTATACAAAATTGTATTTAAATGCTTAATTTTGTACCAGTGAAAGACACATAATTCCACAGAACATTACAGCGCTTCCAAGAAACTTTCAATTTTATATTAAATTGCAAAAAATTAGATTTGTCACCTTTTTAGGGAACTGTTATTGAAATCTCTCGTTGCAACTTTAATGAGCGTAAACATTGGCATGACCAGAGGGGACAGCTGCCCCCCCCCCCCAACTTGGGGGAAGCTCCCCCCCCCCCGTTAATATTTTTAAAAAAATATTTAGGAATCATGCCAATTTTAAGAGTGAAAACAACATAGGGCCATCTATGCTCACAACTTTTTACCTCTTCTACACTTTCAGGTTTTTTCCCGGCTTGCTAAAACCCCACTTTTTTGTGCCAAATTATATAATGCAATTGACATTTTCCACTCCTTTTTATCCAAAAACCCAAAAACAAACATCCACCAGGGTATAGGTAAGATACAGAGTGATCGCAAAGTGATACATAGGACCCCTCCCACATGAAGAGAAGTACCAACATGCCTAGCACAACACAGGAATATCACAGACACTTGATTTTGGTACCAATAGAGGTCTTCCACCTTTTGGAAGTGGCCATCTTGCCGGGAATGGCAAAGTCCATTCCAAATTTCTGGAGACTCTCTAAATCTAAAGAACAGCATGCATGTTGCATATGTATGCATAAAAGTATGGGTTATACTTTGAATAGCGCAAGTACTTTGAGGTCGGGTATTAAATTGATCTGAATGAAGAATACTACGGGAACTAACACCTTTTGTTATAGGTTATTCATGAGTGAGGTGAAAGACCTCTATAGATAGCTATGGTCCTCCTCCTTCCATTGATACCAAAATGAGTACCAACATGCCTAGCATTATGTCACAATGACATAAGTTTGCATGTCAGCAAAACTGTCAATTTCCATAGTGTAGAATAGGTTAAAATTCAATGTTTTGCCAAAAACGTTAGGAATATCCAATTTTCATGTGGTGTTTGGCTCTACTTATGGGACATGACAGTTTTATATAATGAGGCATTTTTAAGTGCTATCATGTTTTTTGAGTCGCTAATTGCGAATATAAATTTTCCACCCTATATTCCGTATTTTCATACTTTCCTCAAATGTACATCATGAGTGACATATAATGGGGATGTTGTACTTATTTGATACCAATGAAAAGAAGAAACCTAAGCTATTCTGTGGTACCAAATTTACAGGAATCTGAAGTTCAGTAACGAATATATCGAGGGTTGACAACAAAAGCCTTAACTCAAAATACTGCTTTTGAGAAATTGATGTTTTAATATTTTCTACTAAGCACATCTATTCATTACTCAAAAGTAAACATCTCTAAAGCCATCTTGGTACTGTAAGCAAACATTATATAAACTTTAGTAAACAAAGAACAATGTTTAATTATGAACGGCAGACATTAAAGCACTGCTTAAATTTCCTTTGAAGTTGCTGAGTTCCGGTCCTTCTGGACGGTAACTGAAAACGGTAATCTATATTGCATCTTCAATCATGCCTATGATTGCCACATTATTTCAATCAGATGTTTCCCCCAGCATGTGATACCTTTGGAACGTTTTAAAAGAATCAATCAATATAAGCGGGATAGGTTCTACACCCTAGCCTGGCTGCCGTAAGGGGGGGGGATCAAAATCTTAGTGGACTAACTTTCTTCATGGCATTCTGGAAAAGTGCTTTAAAAGGTCTGAAAATGGCCTAGTTATATTAAGAAAGTGATGGAATTTCATGATTGACATGGTAGACTGTTATGTTTTCTCTCAAACTGAGCGGCATTTGGACGTGAATTTGAGGAAATTTACTCCGCGGTCATCAATTTCACATCGATTTGCCAAAATTACCAGCTTTGGCGACTATTGAGAAACTTGGGTTGCCGGTCTGACATGGGCAAGTTTGGTGATTCGTAACTAAAATTTTCTGGTCATCATATGTTCAAATTTGGTTATTTGGTGATTCATTCAGCGTGTACTTTGGGGTGAGTGTTTGTTTGTATTTTCCTCTGTGAGATTTTTAAATGTAAAGAACCATGCTCAAAGTTGCCGATTTTTTTTTCGCATAGAACACTGTGTAACAAGTGAGTTGTGGTGTGTAACCGATAGGGAGCTAAAAACTGTTGCAAATTCTGGCAATTGTGCAAGCTCAACTCAATTGTTTGGTTGGCCAAATACAGTTACCATCATAAGGTCGTAAACAAAGTGTGCACCATTGAGATTGGTGAAGTGTTATTTTGCTTTAGGCAATAGGAAGTAGACGTGAGTTAAGGCTTCAGTGGTACCAAAACCGGAAATAATTTTAGTATCTGCCACAGTCCTAACTACAACGAATTCGGCACACGTTAACAGATACACGAATGTTAAAGGTGCCGAATTTTAAGTGGGTGGCAGAATAATTAAATTCTCCCCCAACAAACACCAACAAAAATCAAAATCAAAAAAATCACCAAACACCACACACAACACAAAAACGTGTGAGTTCTGCCTCATGTTTGTTAACCCCGAGAGCTTCCCCCTGAAAGTTATATGTGGGGGGGCCCCCCCCCACCGAAAAAAGCTGGTTACACCACTGAAGCTAAATATATTAAAACATGTCAGTATCCTGTAATATACTTGGCCCCCAAATTTTATCAAAATTTACATACATCTTTTTTAGTTCATTACCCTCCACACACACCTCCTAAGGGTATGTAGAGTGTTATTTTTTTTAGGAATTTTAAGGGCCATGGTTCAATTATTTTTCAGTATGTCTAGATCTGGCCTGGTCAATCTGGAATGTTAGTTGTCACAATGAAATGATTTTAAATAATTTAAACTTGACATTTTGGGTAACCCTGTAATTGGAATTAGGTCCCCGGAAAGACCAAGGTCTTGCAGTACCCAGCTTCTCGTGTATTTGTCACAGCCCTAGTATCCAGTCATTGACTGCTTCTGTTCAAGTGACTGAAGTTTAATATGTATGCTTCCCATGTGTTCTCCAGCTAATAGGTCAGAAACTCAGATTTTCCCTTCCAAAATTTTGCTTGAAATAGAGAACTTAAAAAATCTAGTGACCAGTGAATTGTTTCTCATTCATCCACATTCATACCATGTTTAGTATTCTATACTCTTACCAAGTGGTCATTTTGCTTAAAGGAGCGCAATAGCAAATGACCCGCCTGAAAGGAATCCATTAGTGACAATTGGGAAATGGCTAACATCAGTCTGACGATGGCTACAGATGGTAAACTAAAAAGCATTGCTATTGGTGCTAACATTGTCAGTGATATGTAGTATATTGATAAGACTTGAAATAATACAACAGATTTTCAGATGAGACAGTGGTAAGCCTATCTGCTTATAAGCCATCTGAAATGTTGTGACGAAACCCTGATGACCGGATATTGTAATTTACGTCCCTGGTAATCAAGTAATAATAAATCCTTTGGGATTCTTGCAGTGATGAATCCTTTTGGGGTCATTGTGGGTTAGAAAACCACCAGTCTGTCTGCTTGAATGCGTAAACAGTCGTCTACAATCTCATCAGAACCAGACTCTGATTCAGTAATGCAGGGTGGTTTTTTGGTTTTCTATGTCGCTTAAAGATTTAGACTTAATGTATGTTCTCAACAGTTTTGGTTGGGGCCAATATACTGTGTTGGACTGAGAAGAAGAGACATTTTCAATGGGGCATGTCCCATTTTGGTTAATATTTTGTCTTTTCTTCTCCAATACGTTACAGAGGGTGAACCAATATACTTTTGCTAATTACAGATTTCCCAAATCTGGCTTTTTTTCCTCTCGGCTTTACTGGTACTTGACTTGATTTTAGGCCAGTAAAACAAAGCTGTGTAGGCATATGTGACATTGCATGACAAACTGAGCAGAAAGTCTGATTTTTCGATTTTAGTGATGAGTTGAAAGGTCTTCTAGGGGTCATTTGAGGTTATCATTGTACAGTGCTTGAAACACTTATAACATAGACTTGGTGTTAAGGACAAGAGGTCTGAGGTCCTCTAGTAGTAAATTGAGGCAATTTCTAAAAAAGCTTGCTATGTTTTTCTCAAAAATGGATGGTATTTGCCTTGTTACAACAGATCCTTTAGGGCTAGGTCACCTGTGTGGAGGGATATGTGGTTGAGATGTTGTTCCAATGGCCATACTCTGGTTTAGAGTAGGAGTTGCCATACATCTTCAGTGGATACAGTTTAAATGAAGCCATGTGCACTGTAACAGGATGCCAGTGCTCAACATTGGTGGACCAACTGCCCGTTCTTGCTAGTATCCCACCATCCTATATCAGAGCAGCTATGCTGGCCATTGCAATGAGAGCACAGAAGTCTGACCACTACCTCCATGAAACAATAGCCAGAACCAGATATGGTATATGCCAGGGATTACCTTCAAGACAGCCATTTGCCCAGTATGCGCTTGACCTGTTGAAGACCTTGTAGTCAAACCAGTCCCTAAAAGTTTGGACGACCAATGTTTGGAGAGACCAGTGGTATGAGTCATCCTTATCACTGCAGCACTCCCCTATGAGTGATCCATAAGGTAACTGTCTGGGCTTTGACCTACCCAGGCATGCGTGGACAAAGCTGAACTGCCTGCATAGTGGTGTTGGATGCATTAAGGCCAGTTTGTTCAGATGGGCTTTGACCCAAATTTCAGCCTGCAAGTGGTTTTGAAATGCTTCCTGTCTTTGACATATGGAAGAATAATAATTTTACAAAAAAAGCAGATGACCCTTTGTTGCAAAAAACCCTTACTATTTTATCTTAATTGGCAATATGTTTACTCTGCCAATGCTTTGTATTTGCAGTATGGTGCACCATTAGCTTCATACATGGAGTTGCAATATTCTCATTGTGCAGTGTTGTGTCAGACAAAGCACTCCTACTCTGTCTAGTGTGACCATAAAGTTAATGTGCTTGTTCCTTTTTATGTGCATAAATAAATGATTTAAAAGATGAAATTTCAGGACGACAATGAAAAAATACGGCCCTTCATCTGATATCCAAATTGACACTACTTCCGGGTTAGTTGGGTGGTCCCAAAGATGATCGGAACAAGCACCTTCAATTCAAGAATTGCGATAACCTTTCCTGTGTGACATATTTTGATTTTGAGTATATTTTCAAAATTTGACCAAAATGAAGCTTGTTAGGAGACACTAAACCGATGATCCGTAGGACCAGTTACTTGTTGTTCAAAGGTCAACAAAGGTTCAAACCTGCTGAAATAATACAAGAATGGCAATCATGCTCTGTGACCTATAGTCAAAGTTCAAAATAGGGTCAAATATGAAACATTCTCAGATGATACCAAATAGCTGCAAACCACCTCACCCCAGTGTTTGCAAACTCAAAACAGGCTAAGGAAAAATGTCTCTTGAAAACAGTGGCGTAACCAGGGGGACAGGGGGCTGCCCCCTGTGCCCCCTTTGACCCCCTGTACCCTGTGGAATTGGTGATTTTCTGCACACACAACAATTTACAGGGAAAACCATATATACCTATATGCTTGCTTCCCCCCACCCAATATGTGCCCTCCCTTCGCCCCTTGGCTGCTTACGCCACTGCTTGGAAACCCACATTCATTGCAATGAGCCCATTTTGGACCAATTCAGCTCGGAAGTAAAAATATGAACATAGAGAAATATTTCTGAGCCAAACATTTTCCCCCATCCTCTTACCCTCGCATATGAACTCTCAAATCATGATCACCGCACATATTTGCCATAATGTAAAATGTTTGTACATAATATTTAGTTGCACTTGACCATGTTCCACAACTTGACGCTGAAGTTATACTACCTTCATTAAAAGAAGTCTTGCATTAATGATAGATCTGTAATGCTCACATATCCTAAATGCGAGATGACTATGAATGTTTGATGAATAACAACTCTCTTTATTGAGCAAATCAGCAGTGCTCTCAAAGTAGCTTGCTCAATTACCTGTAAAAATTGTCATGTAGGTTGCAGACCTGTAAAGCAGCACTGGCACATTTTCAGAAAATATGAAATTTCTTCAATTTGCTCGCAAATGATATTCTAGGCCATTGGAAGAATAGAGATACATTTTACACATAAAAATAACACCCAAAAGCAGATAGGAACATTAATAAGAGGCTAAAGACATCCAGATAATTTGTAGGCTAACTTTTAAGTTTGCTGTAACTTTAATCAACAAAATGTCTATTACATGAATATCATAGACTCGTACTCAACCACAAAGGTCACAGACCGGTCCGGGAGAACTGTCAAACAAGGTGCGCATGCCATGGGTATCAACTCGGTTGTGGGGGGCATCTTAATTATGCACCGTGTAATTCTTGTTATCATTACCCCAGTTAAATTTAAGGGGATGTTTTCTTTCGATCTTGGAATAAAAATGTCTCCAAATGTGGTGGACCACATTATTTAACATGCACTGTCCTATGGGCCAATTTAGTATACATTTTTGCTTCTATCCAAATGGCTGGAATGTTTTAACTCAAAATTTGTAATCAAATGTTTTGATGATATGTTTTGGGGGAATTAACTATCAGGTCACCCACCTTTAAAGGCGGATTCAGCGATTTTGAAATATAATTTTGTGTGTTAATTAAAAATAGTCAACTAAAATTTAAGATAGTTACCTAAACTGCTTAAATCCAAAGTTTGAGATTAATCAGATTTGTTGGTGTATTAGACCTTAATGTGTACTATAACAGTTTCAGAGGATACCATGCATAAGAAAATTCCTGGATCTGCAATTTTACTTCAAAGTTGGGGTTTTCTATATGAAGGACATCAATTTGAGCTTAGCTTTTTCACGTGTTGATTAGTATGTAGACGAGCATTGCATACATGCATGCAAGAAAACACAATTTGTTGGAAAAATTAATTTAGGCGCGTAATCCTCAGAAAGGCTCTCGGTCAGCCTTTAATTACAAGGTAAATATTGCAATGTTTTGATGTTTAGTGGATTAACTGCTGGTGATAGTGTCAACAAAGCAAGTAATCATGAAGCCCATTGTTACGGGACGAACTTGTCCTTAACAAATTTCCCATGATGCAACAAAACAAGTTTAAAGGAAGTCCACATCCTGTGTTTTGACATAGCAATTACACAAAGTCTATTGTTCATCAACAGGTGTGCAATCTTGCTTCCTATAGGTAAACAAAGAACCTCTGTCCAGTTCTTAGAATGTAGGAGATAAGACACTGTGCTCCTATTGTCCTCTTGCTGCGAACATCTTCTGACACGTTCTTCTCAGGAAGTTCTTACACACTAGTCCATTTAGAACTAATTCAATCAGACAAATTTCAAGTTGCAAGTTTCATATTAATATTTTCCAGTTCTCATAATTATATGATTAAATTTAACATGATTTAATTATTATAATACAGAAAAATAATATATTCAGGAGTCTGTCACACCCATATTTTCAAAAAGAACTCTGCACATCTTAATTAAAATTCCAACATTAAATTATCTGCTTACCTTTTTGAAATTAAATTTGGTATACTTTATATTCCATTGGTGTCAAGCTAAATGTTATTCAACTTCACTGCAGTCAAAGTGTTCCACCTCTTGGCATCACACATTGGTAGGAAGTTCTTTATTTAAATGACAGAATTGCTATTGAATGTCTTTTCTAGCAATTTTTGCAAACATTGCAATTTTCCAAAATAGTGCTCCCCTTGTTTTGATGTATTGTGTATGCTATCATTTGAAATTGGTTTTACCATTTTTTAATATGACCTTTAAACATTTGCTTCTATTCAAGCAAAGATTGATAGCACCTGGTACCTGTAAGAGATTGCTTTACCGAATGCTAGAAGTACTCTATCGCATATTATGGATGAGTATCTTCATATGATAGTACA
Organism: Ophioderma brevispina; assembly: GCA_023653785.1. Classification (NCBI taxonomy): domain Eukaryota; kingdom Metazoa; phylum Echinodermata; class Ophiuroidea; order Amphilepidida; family Ophiodermatidae; genus Ophioderma; species Ophioderma brevispina. The sequence continues at coordinate 79,818 of JAMKCH010038104.1, read as the reverse complement.
TATGTGGGTTTTGGAGGAGAGAAACAAGGTTAAATTCTTTTCTCCGTTTCATCGATCATTCCAGAATGGCACTTCTGTGGGTGATTTGAAAGAAGTATTGGGTAGAACAAATATATTAGTTTTGTTTCACAGCAGTGCAGTGTGTTCTTTCATCATCACTGAGTCACTCTACTTTAGTCTGAAGAATGAATCCATTGGTGTCAAAACACAAAGCTGGTTTTCAGTTTTTATACTTACAAAGTATCTGTACCAACACCTAATATTAACTATGATATCCATTTATTTAAAATGAATTAATCCACATAATCACTATAATTCAGTGATGGATTACTTGGGTAGGGTGTTGTGCAGGGGGGCCATTCTGAGGGTGTATAATGTGTAGTGCACTCAGCTTGATACAGAACTTTAAATTTGCATGGGTGATACCAATTCCCATCCTGTATGCCCAAGTAACCTTCTGTAATGTAGTAGTAAATCCAAGTTTTAAATCCGTTATTGTGCCTGCAAATGGGGGTGCCGGATTTAACTCACCCTCATGCTGCGCCTGTACTCCTCCTTTCCACTTCGCGCCCGATTCATGCATCCTCCATCCTCAACTCAGCCATCCTACTCTCCTACTCCACCTTTGCTTCTTCCATGTAATGCCCCTGAAAAGTACTCACCAAAAAATGCACTTAATAATTTTATATTTATGATCAAAGAAACAAGAAAAGTGTAAATTTCATCGAAACCGCTATACATCCCTAGCAACCTCGGCTGTGGCATTCGCATGGCGATTCACACACTTACATAATTCAGATGGTAATAAATATTTCATTAAGAGTTAATATAATACAAGACACCTTACAATTTGCCATTCCTATCCAGTAAGGACCATGTATCTGTCACTCTTTGATGGTGTGATGATGTACAACCATGGTCATCTTGTTTCATGAGTCAGTTCTTGGATCATTTTTTTATTTATCATTTGCTGGGACTTGAAAGGTGCAAGGTCATGGACTTATGTGAAGGCCAGAATGCAACAACTTATCCGGAACGCACTGAAGTGAGGTGGCCAAATTCTGAAAATATTCCCCCCGCATGTTTGTTAGTCCCTTCAATGAGGGGCGAATGGCACCCAGCGGTCTTCCGTGCGGATAAAATTAATCCCCTTTGGATGTACGAGTTTTATTAGCAATTGCAATTATGTAGGGTTTTATGGTCAAAAAAGTCCCAAATTGTCACACATCTATGGGACCTCCCACGGCTCCCGCCCCCCCCCCCCGTAACTCGGAAACGGATTGATGAACTATCTATGTGTTGTACCAATGTATATCTATGACCCTTCCGAGTCCATTGATACCAAATCAGTACCAACATGCCGTTGTAATGATTCACATGCGTCCAAACATAGTCCATGCAAAAAATGCGAAAAATCTACAAAAAAAATCGCCACTTCAAATGGTTTTTCGCCATTTTCAAGCAAAGTTGGATTTTTTTGGCCATGATGTGTGTCAAAGTACATTGTGTCAACTGCTTTTACTATACAAATAAATCATTTAAATAGATAAAACATAGAGTACTGTATCCTAGCACCCAAAACCTGATTTCTTTCTGCTGTTCCAGATGTCAATGGGAAATAGCTTTCCTTCGCACGCAGTGTGCGATTACGTAACGCCGCGTCATAACCGTAGGTCGGATTTTGTTCAAACATGGTCTTAAATCGAGCGCAAGGCTTCAAAGAAAAAAAGCATGTAGTTTTTAGGCGTGCAAAAAATGACAAATAGGTGAGATCGACAAAAAAATGTCGAGGGGGCGAATTTCCGCCTCCCCGGCCTTTAGGGTTATGTTTGGTCTTTGCCAACTGAGGACAGGTAATGTTTCCCCCAGTGGGACGCGTATTGCAATGGGTCTAATACGAAATTTAGAATATAACGGACACTACTCCATTGTATTATTTTTAAAAAATGTCATTATACCTCTGCAGCTAGTAGCCCAGGCCTACGGGACCACCACCCCACGGTGGCAATTTAAAACGTTTTGGAACACTTTGTCACATCATTGGGTAAAATCTGCAGCATGAAACGAAATAATTACTTTACTCTCCTCAATGGACCTTAAAGATGATTGACCATGTTAAAAGAAGAAGAATCCTACAAGACTCACCATAATTGAGGTATGAAGAGATTATAGTTTTTCTTTGGTTGGATACTCTTAGTTCTACTCTTTCATGATTTCCTACCATTTTAAAGCTTAACGAAAAATTGGCGCACATTTCAGTCTCATTTAGCCAGAAATGTTTACATGTCTTCCACACTAGTGTGCTTGCCAGGCATTAAGGGGAAGGATGTGCTGTCAAGTGTCAATCCCCCTAGACAATTATCTTGGTCTGGTCAGCTTCCTGTATTTCTTTCTACGAATGTAGCTAACACAAACAATAGAAATGAAATTCATACTAAGGAGTGTCAAAGGTCCTTAATAACTTAAGAAGTAATAGGTATAAATTTGCTTTATGCTTAAAAACATGCCATGAATTTGCATGACTAATGCATCGTTAGTGAGGATAATAGTTTAACCCAGTGTAGGTTCTGTTCTCACTCAGTCATGTCATGGTGGAATAAGAGCCCTCTGATTACACGTACCATTTTTCGGGCCCTTTTGTTTACAAGTTAAACACCATTCACAAACTTTGCCGGTGAACATTAGAATACAACAATTTGATAGGATATATTGATTTGACCGCAACTGGAATGTATCTAATGGGACTTTTACTTTTCTCCGGCCTCAACGCCGTTGTGATTTGTATGTACAAGTAACTCCAGGAACTTGCAGTGAAACACAGATACCATAATGGGCTAATAGACTTTGAGATTGTGCCCGAAACTGGGATCAAAAGGAATGAAATATTTACTTCTCCAAATTCTACTATTTCCTTGGTATACTAAAGCTATAGAGCTGAAACACTGCATAGATCGACGCAACCAAATCTGGGATTTAATACGTATTCAGTGTTTATTGAACGAGCGAGTAAGCAAATGAAAATCGTAAACACACGAGATAAACGTGAAACGAGTGGGAATATATAACCTCTTACTGATAATCTATAAAATCTGCCTTAAACGGAGATGTTAGAAAGGTAAGTCTAGTCTACAATTTCATAACACTTTGGTGTGAGATTGTCGACTTAGGAATTTTTCCATCATAAATCATTGTAAGCCAATACTGTCCTTACTATTCCGCTTAAACATTTTTTTTATTCTCTACTTAAACAAAATTTTAAACAAATTAAACAGTCACCCTACGGAAGGTTATGTAGTTTGTAACATTTCAAAGAGTAAATTCAATGACGATAACACTCCTACAGAATTGACAATTTCATCTTTAATTTTAAAATTTTGCATTTTAAAAACATGTGCATATTCTAATTTCAAAAGAACGAATTAAAAGTGACGATGTCATTACTGTAAGGGTAATGGAGGATTTGATGGAGAATACAAAAAATTTTTAAGCAAGATGGGATAGAAATATTCAGCAAGGGGAGAGGAGGAGCATGGACTTTTATATAGTAAAATCACCTAATATCAAGGAAAATGTGCATTTTTTTTTTTAACGGAGCGAAGGGAAACGCTATTTTTTTGCCCCTGCCCCCGCATAATATTTACCCACCGCTCCCTAAATACACGGTTTTTAGATTAAACTTTCTATTACCTACGTTGTGGTGTTACTGATTAACTAAACGTGGGTTTAAAACTCCTATATTTATAAACTCGTATACTAAAAGCGACCTTCAAGAATGGGGGGTAATAAAATGTTTATAAACTTAAAAATAAACTCAAGATCAAACCCAAAGGTGATTGTTGGTTAGACGTCCTTTGGCCTAATTAAAAAAATCAATAAACGAACATAAACTGTACCAACCCAAACAAATTAAAAGATACCACAAAGAATATGAAATAAACATAGTTGACTTAGTATTAGAGGTTAACGTAATAACGTTTTTATTACCAAATATAAATAGCACACGTGAAAATGAACAATTTAAACATGCGGCGAGATTAAAGTCATAAACGACAACAAAATAATACAAAATAAGCCCAGAAATAAACTACAACATCAAAACCAAAGAAACATATCCCACTCTGGGCCGCATCCGCCTAAATGTCAATAAATGTCATTTTCGAACACAAACACTCCCCTTTTTATGTTTTAAATTTGACGCAGATTATGTTAGGTCTAAATTGTGATTTTCTTGTGAGTGTAATAATAGTTAACCAATTAATAGTGTCAAACCGAATTAGACTTCGTAATACTCTTAATCTTCTTGATTTTCTTCTTAAACACCTACACTTATAACGTCATGGCATTGTTTTGTTGGTCCATTGTTTTTGTACGAATGTAGTTTAGAACAATACACTCCATTCGGTCAATTACGATGGATACTTTAATACAACCTCTCCCTTCGTAAATGTACGAATGAGTGGTTTATGTTCTAACTCTACATTCGTGCAAAATAAGGGAGCGACAAAACAATGCCGGACGTCATAGGTTTGCGTTAAATTTAATAATGGTCCTTTCATTCCATTCCCAAAAGTTGGAGGTATTTTCCAAATGAACTTATTCATACGTTCAAGAAAATTCACGAAAAATTTTAACAAAAATACTTCAAAAAGATGTATTATGTCAGTTGGATAACTTCGTTTTGTCTGATTTCTTATCTGCTCTCTCCATTAATTAAAAAGGCAAATGAGAATACGGAGGCCGGAATGAGTGAATTTTGCTGTCAGAAGTGTCACATAATAGGACTTGGTGCCCCCATAATTTTAAAGAAACCACAGGCTTCCAATAAAAATGGGGCCCAATTAGGTTATTGTCACCTGTAACAGCTGATTAAACTGCCAACTTTTCTGCGATCATTACGTCTGTCGTAGACAAAATCAATGGGAGGGTTCCGGTTTTGCGCATACTCTCTCACATTTTTAGAGTTTCATTCACTGAGCCATCATTGGAAAATTGGGGCCTCATCAACAAACAACAATTTTTGTCGTTAAGAGAAAGCACCGTGGTCGTGAGTTATCCAATTGCAAATGGGCCATCCTACTTCAGGATCACCTCATCCAAATTATGCGTCTCACAATTTTGATGGAGCCATTATGTGCTCACTAACGATACGCTGAAAGACGATCTGGAGAGCATTTGTGACAACGGTTTCTTCCTTATGCTTGTCCGTTGTTTGTTGCTCGCTCTGGTCTTACAGCTTGAATGATTCGCAGGGTGTTCTGACGCTCCTAGGAGGCGTCCTCTTCGTCCTTTGTTGAATTTCCAAAAGGCCCAGTCAATAATCAAAGTGTCAAACGCGTTTTCTTTCATTGTGACGATGCAGGCTTGTTAGGTACTCTCACTCCCAGAACCTGTTTGGTCATTGCCTTTGCACAGCTACATAGATACCAGTTTGGTAATAAATCTTAACAGCGAAGGCTCGTTGTTGTTGTGCGTAAATTGATGTGCCAATGAACTAATGAGAATGTTTAAAGTTCTCGTTCAAAAGATATGTACTTTTAAAAGCACAACTGCACGCTACGTTATGATTTTGACTTGAAAAGCCCGCCCTGACACAAACAGAAACTGGTATTTAGCACAATTGAATGCTATGATTTCAGATTTGAAAAGACCCTATTGCCAAAACAATGGAGTGTAGCTTATCATTCCATCATGATGAAATACCCATGGACAAGTCTGTTTTGCTGACTCCTTGTTCGTTGGACCATATCATAAAACCACTCAACCAAAATTAATATTTTTTCAGGAAAAGCTCACTTACCCATCATTCTGAAAAAAAACTCACAGACATCAAATTTCAGAAAGTTGAAAAATATCACTTTCATTTTGGTAAGTTTTTATTGAGTCACCCAGTATAACTAACCTTTCGTATAGGAAGCCTGTCGCTACTTGACAATCTTTTTAGGTTAGTCAGAATGATGTATGAGAGCAATTTTGTAATTGTGTGCCATTGGTTTTAATACCTTCGCACTTAGCATAATCTTTCATTGAAGCCACTTATATTCATATTTGGCATTTCTTCTAATAGCCCAAGATAACCGCTAATCAATAATATTTAGTTTATCTTTGACTTGGATATTGCCAGTCATCTACCGGTGATACTCAACCCCCCTTACCCAGAGAAAAAAAGAGGGATTCCGTAAATAACGCCCACGCGAGAGAATGGTTTTCACCACTACCATTCTACTGTCACTGGACTTTGTGAAGAAAGAAAAGCTTCAGTACTTGATGTCACCCAAATTATAACACAAACACTTCCGAGTACATCTCACAGGCATTCACATACAGTGGCCATTGACTGTCACTTGGTCATGCCAATAGATACACATAAATACATCCTGCAATTATATCAAAGCAGAAAGATCGTTAGCTTTGGCTCTGCACTGCTGTAATGGTATATTAATTCCACTCCATCTGAAAATTTCCACTCCCCCCCGTCTCCATCTGAAAATGCCTTCACACAGTTCACATACGTTGATCACAGATATATAGTAAATGATGATGTCAGAACTAGAGGTTTCATGTGTATTCGTGATACGGCCGACCTGAATTCGGCTGTTATTTATTAGTAATTATTTATATAATTTAATTGAGCTTCATGAGGAAATATAAAATATTTAATGCATTAAACGGAAACGCCCGTATAGTATTGCTCGAGTTTAATACGGGCAGGATTGCTGAAATGCTGTAGGCAGGATTATGACAACATGAGTGAGTAGGTGGACAGGATGATATAGAAAGACTGTATAATGGTGGTGGACCGCTTTACAAACTTTGGAAGTGTGACCAGATAAAAGACTGGACGTCTGTAAAACTCAGATAATGATCGTGCCCTCACTATTATTGTTACCGAGATATGACTTTGCTCTCATAAGGAATAAATTCCGACAAGTATGTAAAATGAATATTCACTCAATTTTTTATTATCAAAGTTAATCGTCGTCTTTTTGGACCATCTTGACGTCCCTAGATCCTCACAACTTGCTCAACAACTCGCCCTTCTTGGTGTAAAGGGAAACTTTAACAATGACTGTATAATACAGCTTGTTCACTGATGAAAGACAAGTTTCGTGTGCTCGGACTTTAATGATAGTGGCTCAGAGTCCAACAGGTTGCTTTAGCTCCTTAAACATCCCGTTAAGAGCATGACAATATGGTAAGATCGGTTGATGTTTGGGGTGTATTACAACTGCAAGAAAGACAAGGCTCGTAACCATAATTTGTGCATTAACTGAGGACGCGATGCTATGATGAGGTTCAAATCTGTATATTTATTCAATCAATAAGGGAACACAGACATAATCTTTCCACAATGATAGACCACACACACACACACACGAAACAACTACTGTCTCTTTGTTTGACAACCACATCGTATTTCGCCTACTCGCCAGCCAGGTCACAAGATCTTTCACCCATTGAACATCTACCACCAACAACACTTCAGGAGCTAACAGAAAGACTTCACAATACATATAACGTGGGTGATAATTCCCCCGACTGTTTTCCAGAAGCTTTTGCTCAGCATAAAAAGCAGGAATGACTGAATACAGCAACAAGCGTGGCAGTTATACCAATATTACAATAAGTCTATAACACTGTTAAAAATAAACCTGTAAAAACAGCATTTACGGAAAGCTGGGACTCACTACAACATGCAGAACGTAAAATAACCGGGAGCCGTAAAAATACGAAACCATTGCAGGGAACGTAAAATAACGGCGTAACATCTCAGCTTCAACGTTATAGTTGGTTTTTGACTTGTTTAAAACATATTAAGAATTAAAACGTTATTACAAATCCTCCTGATCACATTTTCACGTTGTAAGCTATGCATCATCACTGATTTACGTTAACCACGTGCTTGTCAAATAGATTTATTTCATGAAAAAAAATTTGAGAAAAAAGGCACTAAACAAAGGAAAGTGAGAAATAACGATTTAACTTTTGTGTTTATATGGGTAATTACACAGCTAAGTCAACCAATGGACTTAATCTCATATGAATAAACTTAAATACAATTTACCTACATAGATTCGAACCAGGGCCTTAAGATTACAAGTCCTTAACCTTATCCACTACACTACATTACTTTACTGATAGCAGATGCTAAAATTAAATATTTATATATGTGTGTGTGTGTGTGTGTACTTCAAATTTAACTTAATATAATACAAAAAGGAGGAAAAGAGATTTTAAAAATGATAGGGAAATAAGGATTTTTGCTTTTTTTCATGATGTTTAACTTACTACTTATTAACACGGTAATATAGTTAAAACGATTTTCATTGTTCGTATTCTTACAATAAAACAAGTAAGTTACAAAAAGAACGTAATATTACGGAAAATATAATAACGGTCGGCGTATAAATACTACCACCATTTTATTTTCAAAATGTGTAGTATTTATATTTTTTAAACCACCACTGTTTAGTTTTACATTTTTCTGCTTCCAAATTGTAGTGTTATGTTAGGTATAGGTAATAAAGCGTGAAAATGGTTGAATAATTGGGTTTCCGTAATCTTAAAAGGTAAAGGTCCTGGTAAAATTAGGACCATTTTTAAAGTGTACCTATATCTGTGGTGTGGTGGAGTTTTATGACCGAGAGTATAGTTCTGTTGTAAAACAAATGCCCGTCAAAAAGTGCCTGCAATATGCGTCAACATCTAATTCAACATTTTCCAACCCTCTAATGTGTGAAGTGAAAACAGTCTAAAAACACCCATGTCTTACGATATTTGGTGAAACGGAAGAGTAAATTGGCCAGGTAAATAAGCAGTAGTATCCCTTACGGCAAGTTGCCTAGTCTGTTACGTCATGTACCTGCTTCATTAAATCCAATTCTGTAACCAGCCAACCATGTAGCTTAAGAAATTGGAAACCTAAATGTATACATCATGAACTTTCTTCAGCAACCTCTACCATTTAGGGCACCAAAAGGCCAGAGGTTTGTGCACAATTGTATACGGATGAAAATTCAGATGTAGTTAGGATTGATCCTTAATCACATCAGGTTTGCCTTCAATTTGAAACTGTAAGTTAAGCATGAATGTCGTAACCTTTTCCCTCAAGCAGATGTACTTATTTAGTTAAATTGAAAAGAAGGGTGAAACCACCTTGGAGTGATATCGTAATACAAATCATGTGGATATGTAAGAACGTTTATACAACGGTGTGCCTCAGAAACTCAGATTTTATAGTTGGTTTTTGACTTTCTGCACGCTTAAAAATATCAACTACTGGTGGGTTATCCTATAAGTGTGTCAGATAATTTGTAAAGTGACAATATAATCTTGATTTCATGCAACAAATGCTAATCATACTAAATAATCGCTGTATTAAACCTCAGCAGTAAAATTTATCCAAAAGTGGACAATGGACATACAATTTCTTTGACAACCAACAGAAGTGGAAAAGAACTCGGACAGAACTTGATCAATCAAATAGAACATTTTCTCAAACAACTCTTTTAATCTTTTCGTTTGCTATATAAAATGCTCCTTATACTTTCAGACCTACTTATTTCGTGGTACGAAATACATAAAAGGCAATAGAGTCTTGTCTTGGTTATTTCAATCAACAGAACAAAAACATTGCTCTCTTTCTAAAACAGCATTTTCGTGAAGCCATTTGAAAAGCACACTTGAGAATATCACTCAATGACGCTAGCTGTTTATCGCACTCTACCCACATGGATCGAAAAGAGCTACTAAATGGATTTCGGGTCTTAAATGGAATTTAAAGTTCAGGGTTATATCTTGTTTTGAATCTCTGGATTAAAAGTATTACATTCCAGGTATATTATTTTATTCCGTGATAGTTAGGTTCAATAGAATTTTTATAGCGTAGTATCTGTCTATTGATCTGTGAATGAAATTGAAAACAGACGCGGAATAAAATGATGCTAAACGACTTGCAAGACTAAGTTCAATGTTCTTAAAATTTGTATATTTAATTAGAATCCTGGGATTTACTGGTACCAGTCGTTGACTATCTATTTAAAATCTGTTTTGATAATAAATGCGCAATAAATCTATTTATAGTGATATATATATATTATAACAGAGGACGGTGAAGTGACCAAGTGACTTTTCTTGACACTGAAATTGGAAGGTGGTAAGGGTAAAGCAACTTGCCACAACATCAGCTTGTGCTTATACAACAAAAATAATTCACGATCATTTGTTATTTGTGCTTATGCAATGACCGCAATGACATTTTATTGGAGATTGGATAGTGGCAATGCCACATGCAGTCTTAAACAGTTTTAAGACTGTATGTGGCACTGGTATTACAGTTGCCATCGTGTGGATACCTACACAAGACCAAGATCATTGGAGATTGATTAAATAAGGTAGACGTAGCATTGTTCAAAGTCTCTGTTTTTTTTTTGTTCAAAAGCTCCCAGTAAGGACTGGTGGTAAAGACCGTTAAAAATATAAAATAGCTTAAACTCGCATAAGTAAATATACCGTTCTGATGCTATCCGCTGGGAAAGCGATGGACACCTTTTCGGACCTATGATATCTATCGCTCCTCTACTTGTACTGGCTTGTTAGCTTAATTGGTAAGAGCGCCGTGCTAGTAATACGGAGGTTGCTGTTTCGAGTCCGGCCAAGCGCACGTGGTTTTTTAACACTTGCGTGCGCTGGCCATCTCTAGGGAAAGATTAATAGATATTCAGAGACTGTCAACTGCTTCTCGTATTACCCAAAACCTAGAGGAAGGCTGAAGCAGTGCTCTTTTGATCAACTGTGTTATATGGCCTCCATTTTTGTGATTAAAAGTATTAATTTGATTTTCTCAATTTTATTTGGGAAAAGATTTCTCACGGGAAAAGTACTTTGTTTATGATAAAGAAAGAGAGCAGGGGATTCCCTAGTGTTGTTTGTGCAAAATGCACCTGTTATTTACAAGATAGATTGTGCAAGAGAAGTGAATGGGAATTCCCCAAGATGTAAACTTAGAAACTGAGTCAACTTGTTTATGCTTCAAGATCAAAACAGGTTATATGATCTGGGGATTCCCCATGAAATTATAAATGTGAAATGATGCAATTCAGATGATGTAATTTTTGTGAAATCTGATTTGACAGTGCTAGGTTATGTTTATGCATGATGCTGTGGTAATATCTATTTTAAGACTTGGGAACTTTGTGAAATGATTGAATAAAGCAGAGTTGCAAGAGGTTAGATTTGCCAGCAGCCACCAGTAACAAGTAGCTAGAAGTTCTAGCTAGTACAGTACCTAGTGCCAGGATTTATAATTCCATGTGAGCTGAGTCGCTGTAATGATTCCTTGAAGCCAAAAGTGCTGGGAATCAAAATAGGATTCCAAATTGTGGACAGATAGAAATCGTGGTGATTATCTTGGACTGATATACTGTGGAATATTAGTGTCGTCGTCGAGGGACTTATTTAACCTTGTCGTCTTGAACTGCTGGACAAAAGTTACCTTCAGGACTGAGAAGATTCCAATGGAATATTACCTGAGGATTTATCATCGTTGAACTGCAACACTTCTTTTGGACATTAGGTATCAATCTTATAAATTGTGTGTAATTTTACTATATATGTAATGTTGTTTTGGACATACCAAATTCTTGAACCAAATAGATCTGATACAAATCATTAAATCTGTTATATTATATGAAATTCAGATCACTTGTGCACAAGGCTCATTTATTTGTGTTTGAAAGGTATTTCTGACCTTTGACGTCTACGAGACGTCATAACAACTATGACTCGATTCAAGGTGTAAAGGTGTTCTAATATCTGTAGCCTGATAATAAACCTGCCAGGTCTTGTGGTAACGTTAATCAAGCAGTTACTTCATTATTGATTAATCTCCAAACATGCAGACATGAAAATGCTCATACATCTTTAACCACAGGTTACCCAACCTCAGGTTACGCAAATGCAGAATGTATAACTTTTACCAGAGAAAACCAAAACAAACGGAAACAAGCCAAAACAGCAGCCTCAGATAGGTAAATTCAGAGAACACTATAATCGGTTTCAAATTAAGTGAGCATTCTTGCATATTTCCATGGGAAAGGCTATTGATGTGAGGGTTCAATCCTTGGAAACTGGAAAACTGGAACTGATGAATCCAGTTCTTACATAATGGTTTGTTAATGATAAAAGACTAATACCATGGTTTGCCCGGATGTCAAGGAACCCATAATCTCTTCTACATTGATACGAGTACCATAAACTTATTCACCTGTGGCCATTAAAATAAATCCTCTTACCTCTCACGTTGAATGGACAGACCTAAAACTTTTAACGGTGTCTCAATCATTTCGAAATAGTTAAAAGTTAAATTAAAGTTTTAAATCCGGTTTTGTCCCCGCTAACCGGGGATGGCCGGATACCAGCATGTGCTGGATGGCCTTCATTACCTCTCCAGAGCTGACGCCCTTGTAGGTAGATCTTCTTTTTCATTCTACCAGGGTAACCAGCTACCCTCCTCATCATATTTCCTTAGAAATCCGATGGGGGTGACGGTTTAGCCGCCGACAACTCGGCCCTGCGACTCGGCCCTCGGCCCTGGGACAGGTAGTACTGGTTACCAGGATACAGTAGCTGGCCTTCAAAAGGAAACCTGACCTGACTGCTATTGTGACCACGTAGACCTTTGAGCTACGACTGTACATCGCACACGGTACTTTTTTTGACCACCAACAACGCTCCAGGAACAGGTCTCCCATACTGAGTTATTTTTTCCCTCTAACCTGAAACAAAAAAATAATGAACAATTTATAATATTTTAAGAGAGGCAGGAGTGAGATTCGAACCCCAGACCACTTTATCATGAGGTCAGCTACCTAACCACAAGATCAGGATTGGTGATCAACACTAAATATAATGTTTTTTTTTTTTTTTTTTTTTTTCTCTTATATTTTCCTTGACCGCTTCATAATGTTCATCATTGTATGTTGTAAGTTTAAGTAAGTTACCTTAAGTAAGGGCCTCCACCTCCTATAAGCTCCCAGGAGTTGTCCAGTGGAGGTCCTAGCATTCGATATTTCTTCTCCAATGTTCAATTAATTTATTTTCACATCGTATCTGTTCTACTTTGTACATAAATTCACATTTATTTCTTTGTAATCTTTGTATTTGCTGAATAAATTGATTTGATTTGATTTTGTATAATATTTTAAGAGAGGCAGGGGTGAGATTCGAACCCCAGACCACTTTATCATGAGGTCAGCTACCTAACCACAAGATCAGGATTGGTGATCAACACTAAATATAATGAATAGCTCCGTTCTGGAACGGTTGTCACAACTTATGCTCTAGGATCATAAGTGGTGGTCAAAATCTCATCAAATAATACTCTATAAAATAACACCAACATCACTGTTTGAACATTGGGTTTAAGAGGTATACTCGTGGTGCTATTTAGAAGAAATAGAAACCAAAACAAACATGAAATAGGTTGGACATTCTAGTAAACATATGCAGTTTTAAAAACCAAACGTATATACGAAATGACACTCAATGACCTGATACTTCCTTCATAGCTGACGGGTCTGTACGAAGGTCCAAGTATGAAGCAATCGGGTAGTCCCACGAGCCACTGAAAAGTCGTAACCCTTGTGCGTGAGACAATTTTTGCCCATTATATAACTGCGTAATTCTCACCACGAAACTTAGTTCCCTTTTTTAAGGCGTTTTATTTGACGTCTAACCAGGAAATCACGATAACGGCGTATTTTTGTTCTATAAGGATAGCTATCATGCTAACATCCCAAAAGTAGATTAAAACTTTCATGCAATATAAAATAAAATGGAATTCCACATTGTTTTTAACATTCTCAATGGCTTTGGATGTAAAGTCAGGTGTCCCCGAATGATTAGTACCCATCGCATACCAAACCCAAAATGTTTTTATTTTTTTTTCCCATAGAAAATCATAACATTAGGTAAGCTGGTTTAATATCCACGTCATTATACTGTAACCGTTCATAAGAGCTTTGAATCGTGAAAAAAATCGGACTAACCAAAGTGAAAATACACTCAATTGTGTTAGAGGTGCTGATTTCATCCTTTGGGCTAGTGAAAAAAATGTTGTGTACTTTTACAACTCCTTCCTAGCAAGCTTTTTTACAACATGCATTAGGTCCTTCGAATTCGTTATTAAACACCCAACGTGTGATTGTGTACAATAGAGATCTTGGTCTTCCTTTCTTTTCTTCGATACCAAAAGTGAGTGCTAATAGCCCAGGTACGACATCAAAATGATGTCATAAAACCTCGCTAGACGTAAAGCTCAGTGGTTGCCACACAGGCATTAGGCCTATACGTTTTGGTACTTTTTCTGCAGAGTAAAGCACTAAAACCCTCTGTCTGTTATATAAAAGCTGTCGTTTGCCATGATTTAGAGCAAAAACCAGCTTAAAACTGATCCTAATATTTTGGTGCAAAATTGATTTTTCGCCTATTGTGCACTCTGTGTTTTCTGAAATTGACATTATTGGCTGACTAATGGTCTTTATGACGTCCTGTTGCTGCCAATCAGGCATTCTGGGTACTTATCTTGGTATCAAGGGAAGAAGAATGACCATAGCTATCTATTAGTACCAAATCAAAAGTATCAAGTTGCTTAATAGAGATTTCCAAAGATGATAATGTGTTGCAAAAAGGGCTTGGTAATGGTTCGAGGGACATGCATTTTTTTTCACTTTTGCCCCCAAGGATGAATTCAGCACCTCTAACAACAATTGCGTGCATTTTCACTTTGGTTAGTCGATTTCACAATTCATAATTCTTATTAAAGGTTCAGTATATGAGTTGACATTTACCTAGCTTAACAAATGTTATGATTCTATGAAAAAAGAAACAATAAAAAAAATTTTGGGTATCGATGGGTACTAATCATGCTGGGACACCTGTATTAGATAACACGGAAACGCCTTGGAATGTAATAAGACTTTATTAAAAATAAAAACCAAAAATCAACAGTTATGATTCCACTCATTTCTTCTGTGTAGGAAGTCGTTTCCGGACTGTGTGTAAAACAAGATTTATATCCACTCTACACCCTTAAATTCTCAAGAGGCGTCAATGTTCTGACGTTACATGCACTGATTCACTCTTAACAAGGATGACCAGACATGGGGTGTTACACAACATACATTACAGCAGTTAATTTGAAAAGAGAATATGAAATCTGTTCTTCGAATAGAGACTAGTCATGATGTAGTAAGGTGTTGGTTTCATGTATTACATTAACTTTTGGTGTGACATCTGTCTCCTGTAGAATAAACTGTGCATCTTATGAATTAGTTATGTTACAAGAAATGAAATACGGGAAGCTGACAGACCAAGATAATTGTCTAGGGGGATTGACACTTGACAGCACGTCCTTCCCCTTAATGCCTGGCAGGCACACTACTGTGGAAGACATGTTAACATTTCTGGCTAAATGAAGACGGAGATGTGCGCATTTTTTCATTAAACTTAAATGTTAGGACAATCAGGAAAGAGTATCCAACAATGAACTACAAACTTCTTCGTACCTCAATTATCTTGTTGGTTTCGATTTGTTCGTAACTGGCAAACTGGTTAAGAAAATATATGGGTGGAATTTCTTCGTTAAACACGTGTCCATCCTGACCATCTTTAGGTCCATAAGGAGAGTAATTATTTCCGTTTCATGCTGCAGATTTTACTCTTATAAGTTACTCCTTGCACCATCGGCTTGTCCAAAGATAATGATGTCACAACTGTGAAGTGTCCAAACCATTTTAAACTACACCCTGTTCCACTAGTGTGGAAGACATGTTAAACATTTGTGGCTAAATGAAGACAGAAAGTGGTGTATTTGCTCGTTAAGCTTTTGACAATCAAGAGGAAACAAGACCAAAAACCTACACACTTCTTGGTACTCCAATTATCCTGTAGGTTTTAATTTTTACTTCACGTAAAGATAAAGATAGCCAGGCTAGATGCATTTTTCAGTAAGATCGTCTTTCCAATGTGTCTATCCTGTCCATCTTTTAGGTCATGAGGAGAGTAATTATTTTCCTTTCATGTTGTTGAGTTTACTCTTTAAGTTACTCTAGGCTCAATATCTGTATTTCAAAGTTGATGTATGCTTGATGGATAATTGTTTTTAAAAATATTTATTTCATACTCCCATTTTGTTGAACAGTAACTTTAATGTACCAAAATGTTGACCGGGTAAGCAGCTGCTACTCATTCAGAAAGCTGCATTGGTAGATAATAAAGAAAGTGTATAGGAGGATGGTAGTCTTTTAGTACATGTACCTACCATTAGAAAAGGCAATTGTTTGAAGCTTCTCAATGACACATGGTCGTAAAGTTAGATAGGTGATGATAAGTAACTGTAACGTGTAAGGGTCTTTGTCGTCTGATTTCTGATAAGAATATCCCATTTTTTTTTTAAACATAAAACCATATCATACGTGTTGGCATCTGATAAGTGCCAATACTATACATCTGTCATTTATGCATTAATATACACTGTTGCCCATGAAGTTGGATTTTTTCCAGACGCAATCTTAAAACGTATTTCTATTTGAACGCTTCAGTAATCATATAAGAGTAGGTGAATGGCTACATAATGAGTGCAATACTGGAGTGAAACATGCATAATTTTGAATTACGTAACAATGCCTTTAGTTTGTTGGAAGGTATAAAGGGCAGACGTCTGTCGTTGTTCCTTTTCCCTGCTCCAAGCCTGTGTGCAATAGTCAGGTGGAAGTTTGTGCACACAGCCTGGAGGATGGAAATGGAGTACAGACTTTTTATATCGATAGTTGTTAGTTTATTAGGACTAAGCCAATAATTTTGAAGGGTGTGCAAAATTTGGTTGCAGGGCATTTTGAAAATCCAATATGGCTTCTTCCATGTCCAAAATCACTAAATAATCCCTTAAGTATTTCTGATAGAGACAATTTTTGCGGTACTCCGGTATTGTTACGCCCGATGAAGTGTTCAATAAATGTAATTTGGTTATTACATTGCCTCAAAAATCCAATATGGCTGCTCAAAGTCAAATATGCATGAAAATGATCTTAACTCCTCCAGTATACATATTTTATATGCAGAGAATTAATCCTAAACACATAAACCCTGTCTTGCAGGTGTCCAAAATCTGTACCATTGAACACAATCTGGAAGTGGGTATTTTTAAACCCCTCTAGAATCATTTCGAAACGCATCCAACCTGCAAGTGTTTTCTCCAATTTTGCAGTGTTGAGGCATGTATCTAGTCTCTATATTTAATGTTTTATGCTTTACACTTATGAGATATATGTATTTGGTCACTAGAAACCCTTATTTGGCATTTCTTGTAATCGACATTTTTTATATTCAAGATGGCAGCCAATATAGCCGGCTTTAACGATACTTAAAACCTATATTATATCTATCTTATATGTAGTTACATCAACTAAAAATTATTATAAAGGTGTAAATGAATGTATGGGATAAGTATTTGACATCATTATGTGGCCTTTTGTTTCGTTGCATGCAAAACATTTTAAGATGGGAGCCAATATGATTGCTTTTTTAGCTTCTTTAAAACCTATAAATTACGATAGAGCTGTATTGTATTTAGTTATAGCATCCAAAATCATTATTAAAGTTTAAATTAAAGTATGAGATCTATGTCCTTTGAACATCACAAACTCCGTATTGTGTTTTTGTTTTGATAACATGCTTAAAATTCAAAATGGCGGCCAATATATTATGAATATTGACAATTTGAGTTTTTAAAGATCTTGAAAGGCCAGGCATATTGGCTGCCATCTTGATTGGTGAAGCTGTTAACTACTTGGAATGCCATATATGAGTTTCCTACTGGGTATAGAGCCTAATTCTCATATCACAAATACTTGATGAGTTATGGTCAATGGATGATTTTGTGCATATTGGATTCGGGGTGTCCATATGGATTTGGATGGTTGTTGTGATCAAATCACACAAAAACCGTCCAGTAAGATTCCATCCCGTGTTTTAAACCTGGATATAGATCTAAATTATGTTCATTTGAATGAATTGAGAGTGGTAGCGGCCGCATATTGGATTTCTAGAAAAGCACTGCAGGAATTTTGCACACCCTCCAGAATTATTGCTTAGGTCCTTGTTAACTAAAATCGATCGATAAAAAAGTCTGTACTCCATTTCCACCCTGCACCCACAACTCCTCCTGACTACAACGAGCCTGCGGTTTTCAGAGTTGGTTGTTACATTTACAACAAAAACTGACACAGAGGTTCCCTAGGCTATGCCTCGTCCAAAGGCATTGTAAATACGCAGAAGAGTACTTGCAATCCGACGGGAAGGGTATAAACAAGCCGAGCTGATTTCCTCAGGATATCGCAGAGTACAATCTGTGAAATCCTCAGATATCATCGAGAGGTGGGTAATTTGAGGCCACGAAAATCTCCAGGACGACCACGATTGACTACCAGACGAGATGATCGCCGACTGCTTAATCTGTGCCCTAGAGCCCGGCAAATGCCAACGAGCCGTCTTCGTCGTTTGTGGGGAAGACACTATGGAATCAACGTTTCCCGCCAAACTGTAAATCGGAGATTACTTCAACATGGTTACCAAGCAAGACGAATGACCAAATGTCCACGCCTATCCGTTCACCACAGAGTTACTCGACTTTGCTGGGCTTGGGAGCACAGAAGATCACAGCTCGGACACTGGCGACATATTGTCTTTGTGGACGAGAGCCGCTACATCCTTGACATCCGTCAAGGGGGAAGACAAAGGGTTCGTCGATTATGCGGTGAAAACCTCCGAGATGACTGTATTCAGGAATCGACTCAAGGTGGTGGCGGCTCAGTAATGTTATGGGCCGGTATTCATTATGGAGGAAAAACGTCACTGGTGGTGCCAGAGGAAAATATGAACGCCGTCGTGCACCTGAACATTCTGGAAAACCACTGCCTGCTACAATGGTTTATGCAAACAATTTTCGGCTGCAAGACGACAATGTCACACCGCACAGGGCCACTGTAGTGAGACAATTTCTGAGGCTGAGGGGGTGGAGCAGATATCAAGGCCTACTTGCTCCCCTGATATGAACCCTATCGAGCATGCCTGGGGTGCCTTAGACCGAGCCATCAATGGCAGGGACAATCTTCCTCAAACTTAGAGGAGTTAGCTCAGGCTCTGACCGATGAATGGAACGTTTTGCTCATTGACATCATAAACAACCCTGTGGACAGTATGCCGCGACGTCTTGACGCACTGATTTAAGTCAGTGTGGCCATACTCGATATTGGTGACTGATTGCCATTTAAAATAGTACTATTGAACATTTCGATGCATGAAATCACCCAAAAATGTGTTATCTGTAAAACTGACTGATGTGAAAATTTGTAATAAAATCATTTCATCCACTGTTCAAATACCACCTTTCCTTTCAGGCTAATGACACAGTTCGTAAAGGGTTAGTTGTGGACTAAGTTCATGGTGATATGTTCGGAAGAGACTGATCATTCAAGTAGTGTGGCGATGTACACCCTAGATATCATAAATAACTCACACTGTAACAATCATTCCATAAGAAAGTGGTAACAAATATTTGATTCCAACTTTATGGGCGACAGTGTATATCCTTATGGGGGCAAAATAAATAATAAATGAATATACACAAACAACAATATTCGCGAAAACAAACGCACGCATAACGTCAGTACAGCATCTAAACCTCCATATTGTTGTTCAACATGAATGCCCATAATGTGAACAACATACGCCAAATGTGTGAATGTATCGCTTTCAGTTGGAGTGGTATTAATATACCATTAAAGCTGCGAAGAGTCGGTGCTAATGCATTCTTCTTACTTTAAATGAAATTGTATAATGTGTTTATGGCTATCTATTGCATACTGAAGTATCAGGTTAATGTTTTGCACACAAGTGACAGTCCATGGAATTGGGAACTCAAGTGAATGGTCTGTGGGATGCACTTGAAATAACTCCCAAATGTTCCGATGCAACATTGGTCGTAGCTGTCTAGCAAGATTTCCGGCACGTGGAGTTCAGCAGACAACAGTTATTTCCTGGCATTTAAATATTGCAACTGCACGCGTTTGAATGAAACATAAATATGTCATGTCTGACGGTATCAATAACATTGATCATGAAACGGTTTTTGTTACATACTTAATTACCTGTTATCTCAGTAATGATTGCGTATGCTTTGTCCAAATTTCTAGTCTGAAACAGAAGAGGTTTCAAAGAAAACATCATTTGTCTTTTTTACGTTTCTTTTCAAATCGTTCTTCCTTTTTTGTTTCCTTCTCTATTCCTATTATTTTTTATCTTTGTTCCTGCATTCTGTCTCTCTCGTTCTTTATTTTCCTTTTATCCAATTGATCTCCTTTTAAGTTGGCCAAATTCCGAGTAATTTGTTCCTGGCAACAACAACAACAACTTCAATAATAAATATGCTGTACAAAATGGGTGTACATTCTTATGCAAAATTGTTTCAAAGAAGTTTTTAAAATTGTAGCTTTGTTAGTCATTATCGTATCCGTCACGGGTATAAGGTCGGTATAAGACAAATATACTTGTCGATGGTTGGGAGTTCTTGGGATAATTTGTGTATTAAATGTCCTTAAGGATAGGCATACCATTACTCTACGCACACTTGCGGTGACAGTCCCTGATATTTGTTGTAAACAAGTTTTCTTTCCAGGGTAAATCATTAAACCATACATATTCCCAATATTGGTTCAATATCTATTACCAAGAATTGGCCCAATACTCTGCCAACATTGGCCCGGGCCCAATAAAAAAATTGGTCCAATTTTGGGCCGATGAGCAAATAATATTGGACCGATAACTGTAGCCAATACTGGTCCGATATTGAGTATATATTGGGCCTATATTGGCCCAATATCTCCATGTTATCTGAGGTGTGACTCGATTCAAGGTGTAAATGAGTTCTAATATCTGTAGCCTGACAATAAACCTCCCAGGTCTTGTGGTAACGTTAATAAAGCAGTACCTTCATTATTAATCTCCAAACATGCAGACATGAAAATGCTCATACATTTTAGCCACAGGTTACGCAAATGCAGATTGTATAACTTTTACCAGAGAAAACCAAACCAACAGAAAAAAGGGCAAAACAGCAGCCTCAGATATGTAAATTCAGTGAAGACTATAATCGGTTTCAAATTAAGTGAGCGTTCTTGCATATTTCCATGAGAGTGAATATTGATGTGAGGGTTCAATCCATGGCCATGTAGAGGTTAGGCCTTTGTTGCCATTACAGAACATATTTGTGGCCATGGTACACTGGAAACTGATGAATTCAGTTCTTACATAATGGTCTGTTAATGATAAAAGACTAATACCATGGTTTGCCGGGATGTCAAGGAACCCATGATCTCTTCTACATTGATACGAGTACCATAAACTTTTTCACCTGTGGCCATTAAAATAAATCATATTACCTCTCACGTTGAATGGACAGACCTAAAACTTTAAATGGTGTCTAACTAATTTTGAAATAGTTAGTTAAAAGTTAAACCAAAGTTTTAAATCCAGTTTTGTCCCCGCTAACCGGTGGTGGCCGGATACACCTCACACTCAGCAATACTGTTGTGTGAGGATTTATTGGAGCAAAAGATAATTGACCGGATGCCCTTCCTGACGTCAATTCACAGTTTTCGGAGGTGGGCCTAGCCTTTGGGCAACCACGCCCACCATGCAAGGCAGCATGTACTGGATGGCCGTCATTAGCTCTCCAGTGCTGACGCCCTTGTAGGTAGATCGTCTTTTTTCATTCTACCAGGGTAACCAGCTACCCTCCTCATCATATTTCCTTAGAAATCCGATGGGGTGACGGTTTAGCCGCCCGACAACTCGGCCCTGGGACTCGGCCCTGGGACAAGTAGTACTGGTTACCAGGATACCTGACCTGGCTGCTATTGTGACCACGTAGACCTTTGAACTACGACTGTACATCTGTAACCACCAACAACGCTTCAGGAGCAGGTCTCCCATACTGACCTCAAAGGGCAGCTATTATTTTTTTTTTATCTTTTGGAGTTAAAATTTTTCCCTCTAACCTGAAACAAAAAATAATGAAAATTGTATAATATTTTAAAAGAGGCAGGAGTGAGATTCGAATCCCAGACCACTGTATCATGAGGCCAGCTACCTAACCACAAGATCAGGATCAACACTCAAAATAATGAATAGCTCCGTTCTGGAACGGTTGTCACAACGTATGCTCTAGGATCATAAGTGGTGGTTAAAATCTCATCAAATAAGCTACTCTACACCATCACTGCTGTTTTTAACATTATTTGTTTAGAGGCATATCTTGTTGCTATTTAGAAGAATGCCAAGCAAACATGAAAGAGATTGGACATTCCATTAAAAAATTGTGCAAGTTTGACCTTATACTTCCTTCATATCTGACTGGTCTGTACGAATGTCAAGTATGGAAGCAATCGAGTATTCCACGATCCACTGAAAAGTCGTAACCCTTGTGCGTGAGAACAATTTTGCACATTGTATAACTACGTAATTCTCACCACGAAACTTAATGTCCTTTTTAAGGGTTTTTACTTGAATTACAACAAGAAAAGCACGAAAAACGGGGTATTTTTGTTTTATATAGGATAGCTATCATCTAACATCCCAAACAGTGTCCTAAGAACATTCTTCAGGCTAAAATAAAATTGCAGTCCACATTGTTTTTAACATTCTCAATGGCTTTGAGGTAAAGTATTAGATTAATACGGAAACGCCTTGGAATGTAATAAAGACCATTATTAAAATAAAACCAAAATCAACATTTATGATTCCACTCATTTTTGTGTAGAAGTCGTTTCCGGACCGTGTGTAAAACCAGATTTATATCCACTCGGGACCCCCCTAATTCTCAAGAGGCGTCAATGTTCTGACGTTACATGCACTGATTCACTGTTTAACAAGGATGACAGCCTGGGGGTGTTACACACCATACATTACAGCAGTTAATTTTCAAGAGAATATGAAATACACAGACTAGTCTGATGTAGTAAGGTGTCGTTTCATGTATTAATCTAAAGGGATTAGCAGCGATTTGATAATCCGAAACATCGAAAAAATCATCAAAATTCATATTTTTTTGTTTTTTTTGTTACCTTTGGCCGGATATGCAAACTTAACCTGCAAGTGGCTGGCTTTAAATCCGTGTATTAAAGACAGGCGTACTTTTTAATCCGATACTTAATTTCCTATAACGTCGTATCAAATTCTGCTGAGATCAACAAGGCCTTTCTCGGTCAATATCCCAGATTGTAAGCGTGATATTGTGGCACGCATGCTTCAATACAGTTTGACCCTCAAACACAAACATGATTGATCTTTTGTTATTTCTGTTCTCGTGTAAACCACAATCAGCTGTTTATTGCAGATTTGAGATGTCCATCGCTGTATGTCTATTTGCGGGAGACGGTATGAACCAAATTTCGCTTCCCTCAAATACTTCATTTTTTCATTTTTTTTCACTATTGGTGGGTTGTTTCTACCTTAAAGCAGTTATGGAATTGTACACATTATCCCTGATTTATAAGTTAAAACCAAATGCCTTTCCACATTTTTTCGTTCTCCTCTCAATAATCGCTTGCTAATCCCTTTAACCTTTGGTGTGACATCTGTCTCCTGTAGAAATAAACTCGTGCATCTTATGAATTATTTCTATGTTACAGAAATGAATCCCGGAAGCTGACGACCAAGATAATTGTCCAGGGGGATTGACACTTGACAGCACGTCCTTCCCCTTCGTGCCTTTGCCGGCACACTGGCGTGGGACACATGTTAAACATTTCTGGCTAAATGAAGACTGAGACATGCACAATTTTTCGTTAAGCTTAAATGTTAGTCCAATCAGGAAAGGGTATCCAACAAAGAACTACAAACTTCCTACCTCAATTATCTTGTTGGTTTCAATTTGTTCGTAACTCTGCAAACTGGTTAAGAAAATATATGGGTGGGATTTCTTCGTTAAAAACAGTGTCCTCTTTATGGCCCATAGGGAGAGTAATTCTTTTCCGTTCAAACCACATATTTTACTCTATAAGTTACCCTTGCACCATCGGCCTGTCCAAATTAATGTCACAACTGTGAAGTGTCCAAACCATTTTAAACTACAACCCTGTTCCCTAGTTGGAGACATGTTGAACATTTCCGACTAATGAAGACTGAATTTGTGTATTTGTTCGTTAAGCTTTTGACAATCAAGAGGAAACAAGACCAGAAACCTACAAACTTCTTGGTACCCCGATTATCTTGTAGGTTTTAATTTTTACTTCACGTAACTGGCAAACTGTTTTAAAAAGATAAAGATAGCCAGGCCAGATGCATTTTTTTCAGTAATATCGTCTTTCCAATGTGTCGATCATGTCCATCTTTTAGGTCATGAGGAGAGTAAACCATTTTCCTTTCATGTTGCAGATTTTCTTTTTAAGTTACTCTATGCTCAATATCTGTATTTTCAAAGTTGATGTATGCTTGATGGGTAATTGTTTAAAAAAATTATTGTGTACATTGGTTGGGCTGTTGTCATACTCCCATATTGTTGAACAGTAATGTACCAAAATGTTGCCCGGGTAAAGAGCTGCTACTCATTCAGAAAGCTGCATTAATACATAATAAACAAAGTGCATAGGAGGATGGTAGTCTTTTAGTACATGTACCTACAATTAGAAAAGGCAATTCTTTGAAGCTCCTCAATGACAACATGGTCGTAAAGTTAGATAAGGTGATGATAAGTAAATGTAAGGGTCGTTGTCGTATGAGTTTCTTATATTATTCCCGTTTTTTTAAACATAAAACCATATCATACGTGTTGGCATGTGATAAGTGCCCAATACTATACATCTGTCATTTATGCATTAATATACACTGTTGCCCATAAAGTTGGATTTTTTTTCCAGACGCAATCTTAAAACGTATTTCTATTTGAACGCTTCAGTAATCATATTAGAGTAGGTGAATGGCTACATAATGAGTGCATAATGAGTAAATCCATGGATAATTTTGAATTACGTAATTTAACAATGCCTTTTGTTGGGAGGTATAAAAGGGCAGACGTCTGTTGTTTTTCCCTTTTCCCTTCTCCAAGCCTGTGTGCAACGAGTTCGCGTTTTTCAGAGTTGGTTGTTACATTTACAACAGAAACTAACACAGAGGTTCCCTAGGCTATGCCTCGTCCAAAGGCATTGTAAATATGCCGAAGAGTACTTGCACTCCGACGGGAAGGGTTTAAACAAGCCGAGCTTATTTCCTTAGGATATCGCAGAGTACAGTCTGTGAAATCCTCAGATATCATCGAGAGGTGGGTAATTTGAGGCCGCGAAAATCTCCAGGACGACCACGAGTGACTACCAGACGAGATGATCGCCGACTGCTTAATCTGTGCCCTAGAGCCCGGCAAATGCCAACGAGCCGTCTTCGTCGTTTGTTGGGAAGACACTATGGAATCAACGTTTCCCGCCAAACTGTAAATCGGAGATTACTTCAACATGATTACCAAGCAAGACGAATGACCAAATGTCCACGCCTATCCGTTCACCACAAAGTTACTCGACTTTGCGGGGATTGGGAGCACAGAAGATCACAGCTCGGACACTGGCGACATGTTGTCTTTGTGGACGAGAGCCGCTACATCCTTGACCATCAAGGGGGAAGACAAATGGTTCGTCGATTATGTGGTGAAAACCTCCGAGATGACTGTATTCAGGAATCGACTCAAGGTGGTGGCGGCTCAGTAATGGTATGGGCCGGTATTCGTTATGGAGGAAAAACGTCACTGGTTGTGCCAGAGGAAAATATGAACGCCGTCGTGCACCTGGACATTCTGGAAAACCACTGCCTGCCACAAGGGTTTATGCAAACAATTTTCGCTGCAAGACGACAATGCCACACCGCACAGGGCCACTGTAGTGAGACGTGTCTTGAGGCAGAGGGGGTAGAGCAGATAACATGGCCTACTTTCTCCCCTGATATGAACCCTATCGATCATGTACCCTGGGATGCCCTTAGACCGAGCCAATCAATGGCCGGGAACAATCGTCCTCAAACTCTAGGGAGTTAGCTCAGGCTCTGACCGCTGAATGGACGTTTTTGCTCAGTGACATCATAAACAAAACCTGTTTTGTATTCCGCGACGTCTTGACTCACTCGCCGGGTGGCCAAACTCGAATTGTGACTGATTGCCAGTTAAACATAGTACTATTGAACATTTCGATGCATGAAATCACCCAAAAATGGTGTTTATCATGTAAAAACTGACTGATGTGAAAATTTGTGTAATTAAATCCATTACATCGACTGTTCAAATACCACCTTTTCCTTTCATGCTAAGGACACACACTCGTAAAGGGTTATTGTGGACTAAGTTCATGTGATATGTTTCGGAAGAGACTGATAAATCTGAAGTGTGGCGATATACAACCCTCGATATCATAAATAACTCACACTTTACAATCATTCCATAAGAAAGTGGTAACAAATATTTTATGCCAACTTTATGGGCAACAGGTACATAATCATTATGGGGTCACAATAAATAACAAATAAATCTACACCAACAACAAGATTCGCTAAACAACGCAACGCATAACGCAGTACACAGCTACAAACCTCCATATTGTTGTTCAACATGAATACCCATAATGTGAACACCAATCCGCCAAATGTTGAATGTATCGCTTTCATTTGGAGTGTTATTAATATTACCATTACAGCTGCGAAGAGTCGGTGCTAATGCATTCCTCTTACTTTAAATGAAATTGTATAATGTATTATGGCATCTTTGCGTCCTGAAGTATCAGGTTAGTTTTGCACGCAATGAACAGTCCTGGCATGGAACTCAGTGAATGTCTGGTGAGATGCTTGAAGTAACTCCAATATTCCGAGGCAACCTGGTCGTAGCTGTTCTAGCAAGATTTCGGCCCGTTGAGTTCAGCCAGACAACAGTTCTTTTTTCTGGCATTTAAAGATTGCACTGCACCGTTTGAATGAAACATAAATGTGTCATGTCTGACGTATTAAAATTGATCATTGAAGTCTGTTTTTACCATTCTTAATTACCTGATTGCCTCAGTGAGGATTGCGTATGCATTGACCAAATTTCTAGTCCGAAACAGATGAGTGGTTGATTCTTTCAAAGAAAACATCATCTCTGCCTTTTCCCGTTTCTTTTTCAAATCGTTCTTCTTTTCTTTCTTCTTTGTTTTCTTTCTCTATTCCTATTATCTTTGTTTCCTTCCTTCTGTCCTCTCGATTTCTTTATGGGTGTATACTCTTTCAAACAAGTTTTTATTTTTAATGTAGCTTTGTTCGTCAATTATCCGTATTCCGTCCAAGGGTATAAGTCGGGTGTAAGTCCAATATTCCCTGTCGATGGTTGGGTGCTTTTTGGATAATTTCTGTATTAAATGTCCCTTAAGAATAGGCGTACCATTACTCTACATACACTTGCGATGACAGTCTCTGATATATAGTTGTTGTAAACAAGTTTTCTTCCCAGGATAAATCATTAAGCCATACATAATAAATAATTCATCTGACTTTAAAATAAAATGGTAGATGATTGCTATGAGTAGGTTCAAAAATGAGAATCCAATTTTCGATATTTGGGGAAGAAGGTTTGAAGATGTTTTTGCTATAGTTTGGCGTGTGCAGATTCGGAATTTTCGGTTCCAACCTCTGGGAAATGTTGGAAATTTGGTCAAATAAGTGGGTAAAATTACTACAGGGTAAGTTTTGAAATCGGGTCAAATTGGGTTTAATGTACACCAAAACATTGGTCCCGTTATAAGGATTTTAAGGATATAAAACAAAAAGTATAGTTTGTCTATAGGTTAGGTCAGGTTTTTCTTTGAGGGCTTGCTACTGGTATCCTGGTAACCAGTACTACCTGTCCCAGGGCCGGGTTGTCGGCGGCTAAACCGTCACCCCCACCGTGTTTCTAAGGTAATCCGAGGAGGAGGGTAGCTGGTTACCCTAGCAGAACTAAAAAGAAGATCTACCTACAAGGACGTCGGCTCTGGGGAGCTAATTGTCGCCATCCAGCACATTGACGTCAGGATGGGCATTCGGTCAATTATCTTTTGCACCAATAAATCCTCACGCAGCAGTATTGCTGTGAATTTGAGGTGTATCCGGTCATCCCCGTTAGCGGGGACAAAATCGGTGTGGCAGGAGATATAGCCCTCCGGGCTTACAGTCCGCCTACAACGGTGAAGAATAGGGCACTCGATTCAGTTGACTCTTCACGCAACATTAGTTTCAAGCTTGATTCCTTTGTCGTCTATGGCGCCCGGACTATGGCTCCTGCGCAAGTGTGCGTCTGAGGACTCGAAACCATAAGAGTCATAGGGAGAAATATAGTACCCATTTGAAAGGATTTTGCTTAAAATATGTATTCCAATATTTCAAAATTATCAAAGATTTGCGCGCGAACCCCAGAAGAAGTTGGCTTTGTAACCACATTTGAGTCATTTCTCCAAAAAATGGACCCATGTCTAAGGATTGTCTGTAAAAGTATGACCAACGTTTAAAGATTTCTCTTGAAGAAATGACTCACTGGAACGTCTCGTCCAGGCATACTTTTTATGTAAGTCCCCCCCCGAATCACGCTAGATATTCACATTTATTTTTACTGTTGTTTTATTAGGAGTGTGAAGAGGGGAGGCTACCTTTTAAAAGGTTTTATGACTTTCCAGAATTTTTTTACACGTAATATAACTCGTTCTCAAGGTGCAATTTTTCAATTACTAACTATCCTAAAACGGCGGGACGGATTCCAAAATTAACCGTGAGTGATTGTCGGTTCATAGCGGTGCAACCGTATTCTATTGTTCCAAACAATAGAAGCAGGTTGCCGCAGGAAAACCGGGCAAACCCGCGATTAAGCCTCTCCTTGTATCCCGGGGAGGGGGGCAACTGGACTAAGGAAATGAGGTAATTGGGATTTACATTGCGGTCCTTATAGACCCATTCGCGCATCCCTCCAGCAGTTTCTTACGGGTCCCAGTTTTAGCCAAATTGCAGTTCAAAATTCTGTAAATTTCAGTTTACCAAGGCCTCACCTTGAGAGACAACTCATTTTTTTCCAAACCGTTGGTCT
Organism: Ophioderma brevispina; assembly: GCA_023653785.1. Lineage (NCBI taxonomy): Eukaryota > Metazoa > Echinodermata > Ophiuroidea > Amphilepidida > Ophiodermatidae > Ophioderma > Ophioderma brevispina. The sequence goes on along the minus strand of JAMKCH010038104.1, from coordinate 50,648 downwards.
AAGCCCCCCTCCCGTTTCGGCTCACATCCCTACCTGAAAAAGTGTGAGTGCCCCCCCCCCCCCCCCGGGCCTTGCAGAAAACAATCGCTTCCTCCTCTTGGATTTAAGAAACGTGTCGTCCTTCTTCAACAATTTTCCGATTTTGCTAAGAGTACAACTCCTACGTAGCCCATTGCCGTGGTCACCAGGGGAGGGGGCTTTAGCCTCCCAGAATTTGCCAAATTTATGTAAAACCTGTTCCTTTTTTTTGCCTTAATTCAAATCAATAACCAGCACACATTTTTTTGAAGGGCGCCACCCAATATCCCGAAAATTGAGATTTTTGCACAGTTTTGCATTGGTAATTGGCTGGTAAAAACTACACCTTGAAAAGCAAGCTCGAAATTGTCTATGTTAATCGCAAAGAAGGAATTCTGTAACTTGATTAGAAATTAATAGCGGGATCCCCGATTCATAATCTCAAACGCACGCCCTGTTTTCGTCTAAATAGTGGTACAATGTTGTGGCTAACGGTTTATGGTTGTTTATGAACCCCATCCATTTAGGTTCCTTAACGACTAAAAAGGGCCGGGGCGGATTCCGCCCCCCCCCCCTCTAACATTTTTTTTTGTCGTTTCTCACACCTATTTGTCATTTTTTTTTCACCCGAAACTACAATGACTTTTTTCTTTGAAGCCTTGCCTCGATTTAACACAGATGTTGAACAAATCGACCTACGTTATGCCGCGGCGTTACTATTCGCGCACTCGTGCGAATAAGCTATTTCCCATTGAAAAAAAAAAAAATTACACGGAACAGCAGAACTTATTGATTTGTTTATTTTAGTTAAGACATGTGTGTGTGCGCATACTTGGACACACATCATATGGCCAAAAAAAATCCACTTTTGCTTGAAAAAATCGCGAAAACCATGAATTTTGCGATTTTTTTAGATTTTTCCGCATTTTTCAATAACGTCCATGTTTGACTCACTGTGACGTCATACAAGGTATGTTTGTACTTCTTTGGTCAAGCATGGCTCGGAGGGGTCGAGCTATCCATTGATACCACACCTATGGATAGTTCATCAATCCGTGTCCGAGATACAGGAGGGCGGCCCCCCCCCGGCGGGAAGATGGGTCCAAAAAGCCCGGCTCTTTGAGGGTTAAACAACATATTTCCCACTGGAATTTGGAAAGAGAGGCCCACTTCAATTCACACGGATAATGGTCGTGGCGTAACCAGACCTGAGCCTCCTGGGGGGGGGGGGGGGGGGGGGTGTGGGTGCAATACTCAAGAAGTTTTTCCCGATTTTTCATTCGCCAATTTTTAGAACCCATATTTTTTAAAACCCTTGTGTAGCACCAGGGTTATAGCTAGACGCACGAGGAATGTTAGTCCCAATTTTGTGTGTGGTTTTGTATATCAGCAGGGTCTACTTTCTTATCGTCACTGGGTGACAAAATTTTGAATGGGTAGGTGAGAGCCCGAGTCAGGGACGAATAGAGCGATCTCCCAAAAATCGGGGTGTAATTTTCCGTTTGGAGCCGTTTTTTACATCTCAACGTCCAAATTTAAGCTTGAAAGTCATAGTCCTTGTGTGCCATTTTTCTAATGGTGGAATGGCGAAGTCATACCATTGAAAGGCAAAAGTATTTACAGTGGTGGCACTTCTATCTCAAAGAAAGGGCTTCTTGATCTACTGGTAAATATTGTCTTTCAAGTTAACCATTTCACTAATTAGCCATTGACAGATTTACTACCACGTTTTAGCACTTTAGGCATTTGCCCTTACTAACAGGTCCCGGTCACACACTCCATACCTCTGGAAGAGGGATCTTTGAACAAACTATGTTTAAACATATCATTATCTATTTAAATTTTCAGTAGGGGCCTTCTTCTAATAACCATAATGTTAGATCGTGAAAAATGTTTATTAATTTTAATCATAGTCTCTTTATCAGAACTCCCGCTTTAGCCATTTACTACAATCAATTTCCCCCACATTTATGTGAAAATTAAAGACTGCAAAAATTGTTAATCTGGTTTGGATTAGAACATTACCAAGACAACAAAAACAAATGACTGGATGTTGACAACATACTTTCCTAATTAAAATGTAAGTTACATTGCTCTTGAGGGATGCCATTCCAATAGCTGGGTAATCAACTTGGCATAAATTGCATATGATTATCTAGATAAATGATAGTTATTTATAACTTCATATTAGCTTCTCCAATTCACATTAGGGGTTTGTCCTGAATATCTTCATCCCAAAGTAAACTTTCAGTTATAGTCACTTGGCCCTGGACTTGACCATACTTGGGGTTTCACTTTTAAACTTTCACGAGCAGTGGTTATTTAGATATTTCAAGTCATTTTCCTCTTTTAGAGACTCTTAGTTTTGTGGGAGTTATTAGCTGAACATTACTTTAGTCAGAAAAAGTATGTAGGGGCCTACCTTTTTCTCAACAAACATTTGTTATGCAGTAAAACAATAATTTGTTTTGGAAACATATAACTATAACAAATAGTGAATACTCTCTATAAAATATTTATCACAAAACTATGATCAGGCCCTTAGACTATTTAAATATGGTATCTTATTTAATGTGGCAATGAAAATATTGTAAAAATAGACAAGTGACTATATAAGCCTATTAATAAGATTCAATTGTCTTTTCACTCTATATTTTTATCGTCATATCAAATAAGACACATAATTTCTACTACCTATTCGATTTTTCACTTGGATCTTGGAGAAGTTGTAATGACACTGTGTGAATGTTTTTTTTTTGTTACCCCACTTTGTATGTCCTGGCATAAGATAGAGACCCCGTGTGGTCACTCATATTGACCATGTGTACGCAGATCGTTTCCCTTTTTCGCGTAAAAGGGTGTATTTTGAAAGTATGTTCGCGAACATAAATGTAACCTATTTTGGGTAAAAAAGGGTACCTTTTTTTACTGAATGTACTCATCTTTTTTTGGTGAATACGAAAATTGAAATCCTAGAAATGTTTCAATTTCCTTTTCCTACTCGCTAATTTAATCCGTATTACCTTTTTGTATGTTTTTTTGCCACAAAATAGTCGACAACTCAGTCCTGGGACAAGTCCGCTGAAAGTTCAAGTCGAATCCTCCCCGTTTTGTTTTTTGTTTACATTTCATGTCATCGTGTAAGCAGGGGCTTTCCAAGGTCTTTTGTTACTCCCTCTCCAACTACTCTGTGCCCCAAGGTAGAGGACCGCTGATTCCATGGGTCTTTTAATCAAGCGATATCATAATAAGGGCCCCGTTTGTCTCGAACTGCCGGCGACTGCGAGAATTTTGTGCCGGAATCAGGGTCAATTAAGTGTGCGTATTGCGACTGTCCTCCAAGTATAATTTTTAATATTGAAAAGTGCTTGACTTTTCTTCATATGTAATTTTGCTGTATAAGAAACTTCATGATAATAAGGACTACTGTTGTAGCTTGTTGCATGGTTGTGCGCAACGCAAGCAAAGCATTTAGTGACTTACTCCTGAATGTTCACACAGGCTATTTTTTTATCGAATTGATATTTTGAAATTGGGACCAATCAATGTACTTTTTCAGTTATTTGAATTCAGTGTACTGTTCTGTTATTTGTTTTCTCAATATTAGGCTTAAAGATGGTATTAAAACAGGTAAAAGGGACAACAGAGTTCATCTTGAAAAGAAAAAGTATGTTTTGTGTGTGGTCTTGAAATGTCAAAAAAGGGTGATTTTTAAAAGTGTACTGAAATGCAAAAAAAAAGTTGTTTTTAAAGGTTAATTGTACCCGTTTCATGTAAAAAAGTGGTCAAAAAGTGCTGAGAATGACTTGAACTACGTGAAAAAGGACCCGTTTTTGGACTTGGGAACGATCAGCGTACGCCTTTGATAGAAGTGACACCACCGGGGTTAGAACCAATGTTACATTTTACAAAAGTCAAATTCTGTTTGTGTTCCTTTACAAAAACCGATTTTCACTGAGTTCTGTTAATATGAAAAATCAATGAAAATGACCCTATTGTACACTCCAGGGTTGGAGTTATATACGACAAACACACAGAATGCGATGAGGCTGAGACAGTTGTTGTATTTAGGGATGGTTCTAGTTTACTCATGTTACGACTGAAGTATAGTTATCCCTTCGAGGTCCATCCAATCCCTCTTGCCTGGTTGGCCGGCTCCTTATATAGGTATCGGGTTTACATACATAACACCGATTAGCATATCTCCAAATTAGCATTACTTAGCAAGATAGCTTCTCGGTAAAACCTAATAGCTAAATCTCAATTAGCCATACTTAGCATGTTATGTTTCTAGGTCAACAATTTGCACAGTGAGCTTACATAGGAGGTCCATTAGCTAGATTCGCAAGAGTCCTTGGTAGAAGTATCTGGCAAAGTCATTGCAAGTGTACATAGCTCGGGGAATTAGCAAGTGTGCGTGCTAGGGGAATTAGCAAGTGTGTTTAGATAGGGACTTAGCAAGTATCAATTAAAAATATGAGCTAACTAATTAGAGGGGCTTAGCCTGTTCTTTCCTCTTTTTTCTTTTTGGCTTAGCTAGGTATTTAGAAGTATCAATTAAAAACTATGAGCTAGACCAATTAGAGGGGCTTAGCCTGTAAGTTAGCTACGTAACTTAGGGAAGTAATGAAGGCAGTATGCTAATTAGTGTAACATGATGTCATGAAAAATCCCCCCCATTGTAGAGGAACTCAACAATATCACAGTCTAACGTATGTGGAGAGATTATCAGTCATTGAGTTCGGAGTGTTCCAAAAGTTGGCCTTCACGCCTGACTCGTACGGTGTTTACTAACATTCGAGATACAACAGACAATTGGAACAGAACAAAAACGCATTTGAAAGCTAATAAGACTGCATGTGCCTTTGAAGGTGTATTAGTATCATGCCAAACTATATTTTGTAAGTGCCAAAGAGGGCAACTTTCAAGTATACAAGTTTTTTTGAGACAGCTGTAGAGACCCGATGATAATAAGCAAGGGTTACATGCATCGTTGATGCGCTCGTTTCCAGTCGGTCAACATTCTGAAGAGGGGGGATAGGGGCAACATCTTCCCTCTTTTCTTTCCTCTTTCCCTCTTTCTATCCCTCTTCTTCTTCTCTTTACGCTTTTCGTTCTTTTTTCCCCTTCTTTTATCTTTTCCCTCCTTTTCTTTCGTCTTTTTCTTCTTTCCCTTTTTCCTTCATTTTTTGGGCTCCCCTCCGATTTTTGGTGTCCGGGGGGCAGCTGGCCCCCCGCCCCCCACCATTGGTTACGACCCTGTAAGGGCTTCATCATCGACCTGATTATAATATATGTTTGATACGCTTACTTCGAATCGGATTTTTTTAATGGGACACCTATAGAAGTGGCATAAACACACATTTTGTTGTTGTAATGGCCATTACAAACGCTTTCTAAAGTATTAATAAACAGGTCGGGTTATTCTAGTAATCGATGTCGTTCAATGGCGATAGTTCAATATTTGACAAATACAAGGCAAGTGTCTAAGAAGAGAGACATGTACCACACAACAGGGTCCGCAGTAGGAAAGATTGGTCGGTTTTGTAAAGTAATCTGTATGTGGCGCGGGCAGGGGGAAAATTATTACTTCCAAGCCCAATAGCAAACGAAATAGCTTGTAGACCATGTAATCTGTGACACATTGGTGAAAAGAGAGAAATCTTTGTGTTTTGAGCATTTACCGACCGCAATATGTAATACATAATATGCAGGGGTGTGGTTGTGTGATGGGATGTGTGTGGCGTCGCAGGTGTGGCTGTGTTTGTGGTGATCTTAACAGAGAAGCTTTAAATGTGGCCCATGGGACGTCCTCAAATATTAAGAGATGCTAAAAGAAATGGGAATTGGCGTAAGTACACCAATTTCGGTTTTTGAGTTAAACTATTCCGGGCATAATTTTTCTACACACTTCATTGCTTAATTCAACGAAATCCGACTTGTCTATGGGTAGTTCATGATGGAATGATAAGTCCACCTACATTGTTTTGGCAACCAGGCCTTTTAAATCTGAAATCTAGCAGCAGGTGTGATAAATACCAGTTTTTTGTCTGTGTCAGGGCGGGGGGAGGGGGGGGGGTGGTAGGACACATCTGATCGATGTGGGCATTGGGGATTCCATGCCTAATAGGAACAATGATTGCTTCCGGGACAAGTCTATTTTGCTGATATGTCAGTGGGACCATATCTTGAGAACCACTAACCAAAAATGAAACAATTGTTTCCGGTAAATGCTCAATTACACATTCGTTATGATAAATAAAATCAACAGATATCAAATTAAAAAAGTGGAAAAAATCACTTTCATTTTGGTAAGTTTTTATTGGGTCACCCGGTATCTTTAGTTAGTTTTTTAATAATACTCAGAAACATTATTTAGAATCGCTGAGTCAGAATGAAAATATCCTGTAACAGGTTATACATTATAGTGTACTAAAATCCACATATGGCTGCGGTTACCATGGCAACCATACTCGTCATTACATAATACGTACAAGTTTGCACTCTAGAATTTTGGACACTGTGTTAAGTCATATAGGCAAAAGTGACAATACAAATGTGTTAGTGGTATTGCTTGACGCCTCCTAAGAGAAAGCAAGATGAGAGATGGTGCCGATCGATACTGCCAATTGTAAAACGAGAAATAGATAGAACACAATCCTGTTCTTAAAATATGTCAGGGGCTAAGTGAGGTGGTATATCGTCTTAAGTAGTTCAATTCAAGGAAGGAAATCAAGTTATGTAAATTTTGTTTTTCAATATTTTCTAGTCTATTTCTCTAGAATGAGGTTTTGACCGCATTAAAAGAAACCCCCGTTTCTTTGTGTATTGTACATGGGGCACGTCTTGTCAACCATTTGAAAAGACTGTATTCACTAAACTCTTGATAATGTTTGTCTAATTTTCCTTCAACTGATATAAATCTGAGCTTCAATTTCAAAGAATGATGTCCAGTCAGTTGAGAAGAAATACACAAAACCCCGGTGTCATATAATACAGTGTCCGTGTGACTGAGTGTCCTACCACCCTTCTGTCTATTGTGTTCTCCATTGAGTGCTGTATGCATCATTTGTTTCAGTACTGTACTCAAATGGCCTCGTCTACAAGGTCACGGTTTATTCCGTACATGTTGCTATGGTATCTAGGACAATCTCTCATGGGGGACACTCAGTTTCTTTACACCGGCATTGTTTACGCAAGCCAGAAAACTTTGCTCAGTTTGTTTTTATGTATTCATTTATTGCCCTCTCCTTTATAGTCAGGAGGAGTTGTGGGTGCAGGGTGGAAATGGAGTACAGACTTTTTTTATCGATCGATTTTAGTTAACAAGGACCTAAGCAAATAATTTCTGGAGGGTGTGCAAAATTTCGTGCAGTGCATTTTCTAGAAATCCAATATGGCCGCTACCACTCTCAAATTCATTTTTTTTTTTTTTTTTTTTTTGTCCGTGTGACTGAGTGTCCTACCACCCATCTGTCTATTGTGTTCTCTATTGAGTGCTGTTTGCATCATTTGTTTCAGCACTGTACTCAAATGGCCTCGTCTACAAGGTCACGGTTTATTCCGTACATGTTGCTATGGTATCTAGGACAATCTCTCATGGGGGACACTCAGTTTCTTTACACCGGCATTGTTTACGCAAGCCAGAAAACTTTGCTCAGTTTGATTTTATGTATTCATTTATTGCCCTCTCCTTTACGAGGTGTATAACAATCCTTTCCGTTTGCGTACTGTGTATCAATGCGTAAGGATTACTCCATTACTAATAATTTATCAAAGTGTAATCCCTTAGAGGCTATTACTTGATGAGGCGTATAGGTGTATGTGTGTGGTGTACAAATGAGAACAACGTAACAAAATGTAAAAAATCTAACACTGTCTTGTGTTCAATCCTGTTCTGTAAAGAAACTACATTGCTAACAGTAAGGGCTGGAACTCTTTCCCGAATGGACTTATGTTAGCTCGTTTGTTTAAAAATTAGTGCTTTACTTGTATTTAAAGCGCTTCGTAACCTTTGAAAAAAAAAAATGATATATAATAATAAAGTTATTATTTAAACTTTGGACCTATTTTTACTTTCGGAGAATTTTGAAAATGTTGACCCCGTATACAGCTGATTTTGTGACCTTCAACTTCGATACCATATTTTAAACTGTGTCTTGGGAACGATAATTTGAAGACTGTTTTAAGTTTATGATATTTTGAAAAATATGTTACCCCTACAATAAGCGGTAAATACTGTAATCATGCTTACAAATAATATCCTTTATTAAATATCGAGAACCTTACTGTGTACTACAAATTAAAATTATATATTTTACAGTTCAAGTTCAATTCCTATTATAATGATTTAAATAACACTCTTAATAGAAAGAAAGTCCGCATGATGTGCTTCGGGAATGTTGATGTTCTCGCTTGGTCTCAGCCTGCGTAAGGCTAGCGGGCAGATCTCATAGCGTTAACAAAGGTGACGCAGCCCTGGGAAGTAGATAATTTCTCCTAAATAAATTCTTTAAAATTATAAAAATCAGTTCTACGCGTGTTCTCACGTCTAGTATGTGCACATTTTATTGAAAATGAATTAAAATGTCATCTCCTTTTTTTTGCCCTGAATATCAGTGCCCAACGGATGTACACCACGTTCCATTGACTCCAGCAAATAATGGCGCTATTGATAAGTAAATCTGCCCGTTAGTTGAAGAGCCAGCTCCCAAAAAAGCCTCTAGAAAAGGTTGAGGTCTACACAGAGAGCCACAGAAGGTTTGAAAGTTGTTCTTGGTCAATTTTAGGGTGCTGATTTCGAATCTGGTTTATGTGTCTTTCATAAAATGGTGGAAAGTACTTAAATTTGCTATTAAAGGGACTCTACCTGATTTTGAAGAGTTATATAATATATGTGACCTTTTAATGGATATATTATTAGTTTCAGTGGTTACATTTAGTACTCTGGAGAAGTTCATTCATAGCATAGAACTGACTTCAGATTCTCTGGAACAGCAGAGCCATTATTATTGTCCATGACGTTAAAAGCTATCAAGTGTTATTACCACCCGATTTAGATTGAGCTATATCCTTGCTCACGAGTAAAGTAAAACTGGAGCTTCTTCTGTAAGTTTAATATCTTTACCGTGTATTTCATCATTTATTCAGTTCAGTTCAGTTTTATTAACAAGTACAATTCATCATTTATTCAAAATGGAAACGTAGATGAACAAATATCATGAAAAAATGTTGCTTGGCAAGCTGTGACCTACATCTTGGCGCAGAACCAAGACCCATAACTTGATCATGTTAATGTAGGACCTCTTTTCTACTCAATTTAAAAGTTTGTTCGGCACCGTTTCCCTGCATTTCATATAGATGAATGATTTTCAATTTCTGGTAATAACGTGGTAATTGAATAGAAACGGGGTTATGCGGCAAGTTACGGGTTTGGTTCTGCACAAAGATGTTAGGTCCCAGTTTGCCAAACAACCTTACTCCCGTGAGTTTTGTTCACCTTCGTTTCCCTTTCGAATAAATGATGAAATATAGGGTCAAAGTTAATTGAACACACAGTTTGGACATGATTCGCGCAGGAGTCGGTCGTTTTAACAGCAATATGCACCAACGGGGGCTGCGACCATCTTCAGCCTGCCAATGTGGCTCCATCACAGACTGCGGATCACATTCTCAATTAGTGCAGACAGAGCGCAGTCTCTGGCTGCCAAGCTGGTGTGATTCTTTGACAGTTATGCAGCAGGTGCAATCTTAGCTGATAACCAGATGATAACTTTATACAACTTTCCGGATCCGGGCTATGTCTGGTCCAGTTCGTCTGTTCCAGTTACCGACAGTTGTATGGTGAAGCCACATCTGATGTTGTTGTTTGGTGCCCAGAGATTTGAATACATGGTATGGTAATGTCCACAGTAGTTGTCAGCAATACAAAAACTTCGAAATTCGAAAAAAGATCTTCACTGTGAATGAAAAAAATACTTGTTTAATTTGTTTTGAGCAACATATATAATAATATTCCGACTTAATACACTGTAAAAATTATTTTACTCATGTTGAGTAAAAAGGACACAGCTCTTAATGTTGAGTAAAATCTTAGTCAAAGTTGAGTAAACCTTACTCAGTGTTGACTGAATCTTAGTCATTGTTGGTTAAAATATACTCAGCTTTGTGTAAGGTTTACTTAACTTGACTAAGTTTTACTCAACATTAAGAGCTGTGACCTTTTTTACTCAACATTTTTGGAGTGTAGCTTTGACGTAAATATGAATCAATGGCTTTAAAGTGTGCGCTCAGACAGGATACAAAGTATCTGGAGGTATCATACGACATTTCAATGAGATAAGGGCGCTGATGAACGTGAATCTTTATTTAATACATAGAATGCATTCCCCTAAGCGACACTATTCATAGATGATATCCAAGTATACTTTAATTAAACATGCTGGACTATTTGTACTTGATGATAATACTTACAAATGCATTTCTTTTCAACAAATCTGTAACGTTTAAATGTTACGCTCATATGAAAAGCAGTGAACCATGGACAAGACAACTGTAGACGAGAGGTCATTACTCTTCAATCACGTATGAAGTCATCATGAGAATAGATAATAAGAGCGAATACCACATACGCTTGTTACATACGCCATTTACGGATATACTGCTAGCAACGTTATAGTTACAAAACAGTCTCTTACCTTAAAAGTTATTTCATGATTGATTAATTAACGAATGATAACACCTTCAAACTACGGTTATTATTAGTGCATAAATAGGCAGGACCAACTGATGCCTATTGGAGTCAGGGACCTAATTGACAAAGAGGAACAATAATCGAAACTCGGCGCTTGTATTTGTTGGTGGATGATTTTACGTCTTAGTCTTATTAGTTACATTAGCCTGTCTGACCAGTGATATCCTTTGTAGCAAAGGAAACAGTACCTGACTACGGCCGTAATGAATAGTTTTATAAGTCTTAAATAAAAACAAAGATTAATTTATAGGCCATTTTTAGCTGGCTTGACCTTAAGCATGTTAAATGTAAAGCGCTTCGAGACTCAATTGTATAAATCGATATATAAATACTTGCATATTTATTTTAAAATACAGACACTGACAGTACAAAACAGTAGTTACATATTTTAGAACGCTTTTTACCTCAACTCGTTTTAATCCTCTTTTTTTTAAAGCAATGTTCAAAATTGAGGAACATTTCCCGGAACATGTGCACTTTGTAAGTTCAGCATTTTCATACACTATAGGGCATTCTCGCAATTCATAACCCTATTAGTGTTTTCCTAATAGAAAATATTCCATCCTAAATGTTCGTGTCCCGCCCTATTTCAACCGACTGTCACTTTGTAGCCATTGGGTCTCATGCATGTCTGACTTTGCAATTCTTATTGTATTCGAAAGATTTCAAGCTCAAAGTTTTTCCCCTTATTAAAAAGTGGACATTTCTGTCAGGTTTGCACAATTTGAAAGCAGATATCTTTTTATCCCGTCATTTTCTCTTTAACGAGGTCTGTATGGATACCTTAAGGGGTGGGATAAATTCTTACTTTCTTATAACTATCCAAACTCTTCCAAATGCAATCATACCTAACAATAGACATAAAACTTCATATCAACAGGGCATTTACATTTCCTCCAAAATTTTGTTTGGTCACTTGTGGTTTGGGAGGAGGTCATACTGTGACAGGCTCCTGAATATTATATTATTTTTCTGTATTATATTAATTAAATCATGTTAAATTTAATCATATAAATTATGAGTGAGGAGAACTGGAAAAACTTGCAATAAGCATGACTTATTGATATGACATCGTTTCTAAGTGGACTAGTGTGTGAAACTTCCGGAGATGAACATGTCAGAATATGTTCGCAGTCTGAGAACAAAAGGAGCCCAGTGTCTTATCATCGTCATTCTAAGAACTGCATAGAGGTTCTTTGTTTCCCTATAGGAAGCAAGATTGCACACCTGTTGATGAACGATAGACTTTGTGTAATTGCTATGTCAAAACACTTCGAGCACAGGATGTGGACTTCCTTGAAACATGTTTCAGCGAACTGAGAAGATTGTGAAATTTCGACTTGTCTTCGCTTGTTTTGTGTTGCATCATGGGAATTTTTCTATGGACAAATTCTGTTGCAAGTTATTTCTCCTGGCCAGTTGACAAGAGATTTCAGCGAGTGAGACCTCTCAACAGAAGGTGGAGAAACAAAACTTTTGCAACCATTGCATTTTTATACAATGTTATTATATTTTATACATTCTGGACAGTGCTAGAATTGTCGAAGCTGCTCAAAATTTGGTGCCTTTTTGGAAAAACAAAGGTTAACATTAAAATTCTAGCAGGACATTGCTTCTGTGCCAGTGACGTTCACCTTTACGCAATGAGTACCTGTAGGGACCAATATTACCATAGCTGCAGTTATTCTTCCAGTATTTCTCCAAGTCTACGAGTTTGTAAATTAATCGGCCGGTCTAGACTCAAAGGACTTTTGCGATAAGCGAAAAAACAGGTGAACTGTCCAGCAAGAATTGTGTCGCCAGAATTTATGTGGACCTGATTCTACAAGGAGACTGGGCCGCACCAACAAGAACTGTGAAAACTATTGTATAATTGGGAGGATATGTTGTGTGTTTAAGTAGGTAAGAAATATAGATAATAATTTTGTGCATTGTTAATTGTGTACTTGTGTGAGTTAATTAGTATTAAAATCATTTTGAATTTACATCTGGTCAAGTCAATTCTTCTTACAAATAGTCATTGTGAATTTTGTGTTTGAAACCACGGAGGGTACTTTTTGACCTTGAGTACGTCTGTAAATCCCTGATCATCTGGATACATCATTATTTCTCTTTAGGCTCGTTTTGCAATTTGCATTTCGTATTTACCGTTGCATCAAAAGACAGCCGTTACGCTAAGCATTTATTGTGCAAACATTTACACAATTTTCAAAGCAATCGGAGAGCAATGTCTTTAACTTAAACAAGAGTAACAGATAAAAGAGGTAATCCTTGGCACCTCGCAGGGGTTTTGGGGTTTGTGTTTCTGGTGTGTCGGTCGGGGGTAGTGGTCGTGTGTTGGTAGCTATATATAATACTGATCAGAAACCTTGAAGTTATAGAAATGAATTTTTTTTAGGTGGTTCGTCAGTACTCCAGCACGTAGTTGAATAGTTCTCCAGGTCTTGCATGCTTCATTGTCCCTCCTAGACATTGCTTTTGGTCTTGAGATAGTCTTCAAGCCCATTTGTGTATGTGTCTTCAAGAGCTATTAGCTGCTTCAACTCTAGAACCTAGAACCTCTAGTATAAATGGCGAATGTAATGTGCTCAGAAACTTTCTGCAAATGTTTCCGAGTACACCTGCTGACACCAGAGGGGGATTGAGGCAATTCCCACAATCTCCAGTTTGGGAAATTTCTTCTCAATAGGGTCATGTGATCTCACAAAAAATCCTATTCTTAACACATAAAAAACATTTTTATGTTAAATTGTGTAAAATGTTTACATATGAATGTTTACATGAGCTTGAAATGTCTTGTCGGTTCTTAACTTTGGACACTTTTTTATAATAAGTACTGCCATGGGTTTAGTACAGTACATTATAGGCACATGAAATGCATTATGGGATCGGTTCAAAAACAACCTTGATGCTGAACTGTGCGAAATAAGATGGATGAAAAATCATTCACTGGAAGGTTTTAGCCCATCTCTTGGTAGCGTGCTAAAGATCGCATTCGCACTGACATCATTTGAGTTCTCCATCTGTCCATCTGATCAGCTATGCTCATAATGCATCTAAAACGAACTAACTGCCTGTGAACGATGGCTTGCCACACTAAAAACTTGAATGCTAGTTTATGCAGTAGTAGTTGACTGGAGCTCCATCAAAATGAAAAGAGGCAATCTTGAATTGTTTTAGTGATGAGGAAGGAGGGCTCAGCTTCCTGCAACGAAACTCCTAAAATTTATAAGAGGAAATATGATTTATGAAACCGACTTAATTAAATTCATGCGCTACCAGATCCCTAAAACCGATCAGGAATAAACATTTGTTTTGAAGTAATAGCATTTGCTCTTTTAATCCCGAGAGGTCAAAAATGGATTGCAGATACTGCAAAAACCCTAAGGCGGGCTGCAGAAATATTTTGCCAGTTTTAATAAGTCTAAGATTTCTTCTTTTATGTTCTCCATTAGTCATTTAAAAAAGCACTGGGATTTTTTAACCATGATGTATTGCAGACAATCTACCAATTTTTTGTAACCAACTGGGAACTAAGTAGTTTAAATCTCAACTGGGAACTAATTGCAACATAATTTATTTTATCACAACACACATCTATGAGGTCCCTAGACCAACACGCTAAAAATCGGACACAATCTTTGCAATGAGAACACTGATAAATAAGGAGGAAAGATGAACACAGGCATGACAGGGATATATTTGAAATCAAGTAAAATCACGTTACTTTTTGTCATGTTTTTAGGATTAAACGTTCAGACCTTTAGTTACAGGATTATAGTCATAGTTTAGCTAATTTTCAAGGTCATCCTGTACTAACAAAATGGGAATGCATAAATTAGCTTCAAATTCAATTAATCCTATTGTATGGATCCGAAATTGTGCTACGTTATGGTGTGGAATATTTGAGTAGAATTACAGGGCAATATGATTTAACAAAGGTCTACATTGTTAATGGGAGATGGCAAAAACTTATCCTGAACGTTGCACATGAAGGGATTGCCAACAGAGTTTTTTTTCTTTTAATATGACGTGAGGAATCATTTCTATCTGAGCATTCTATAATTTTAGACTCGGACGATCTTCAACCTAAATAGGGCTATACCAGTGCAATTAAAGGTCGGAAACTAGACACGCAAGAGGTTGAACACCACTACCTCACTTGTACACAGTAAGTAGTATAAGAACTGGCAACTTTAGGCATGTTTCTTTCACATTGGAAATCCTTACAACAAGACAAATAATGTTGATGTATCTTTTAACAAAGTTTTTACTTGATTTCAAATTACTCCTCCTACCTTACTTTTTTCGCGGCTTCAAGTCACTATATAGCTTAGTCTGTTCTCGCAATTTTCAAGATCCGTGGTTTTGATTTGACGTAATTGCACCTTAGGATATTACCAATGCAGATATGCGTCCGGTTATTATCTATACTCATCTATATTTATCTATACTGTTAACTGGAAGGGCTATTGAAGGGACGGCGATGCAATTTAGTGAAGGTCATAAGTATGCATAAAGATGCATATTACTGCGGAAGCCCCAAAATGGAGAAGATGAAAACACGCCAAGAGAACGTTGTATGGTAATGATAGTTTTGATATTCCTAATTTTGTATTTTGGTGCTAATAGATAAACACTCTGTTGTATGTCTCTTAGAGAGGACAGTCAGGGGAAGAGGAGAGCAGTAATGCTGATATGTCGGAAAGATAGGTGGTGGACAAATAAGTGAATGAAGGATACTCACGGACGGAAAATAAAAAGGAAAGGGGGGCAAGTTTACCCCCCCCTCCCCCCCCCCAATCTGCAGGAACGGCACAATGTGCCGGTGGAAGCACTTCCCATCTTGAAAGTGACGTGTATGTAAGGCTGTAAGACATCCATTTAGCCTCATGTCCCCCCAACCAAGACTCCATTTGAGCATATGTCATTTTAGAAATTTCACACAAAGACCCAAATGTTTTTACATTTACCAGCTGTCACCCAAAAGCCACTATTTTTGGAGAATTTTGAAAATTGCGCCAACGACCCTACATTCCAGGAAATTATAAAAAAAATGTGAGCTGAGTCTTTGTGCCGTACGGATTATTTTGGAGGACATCCTGTTATGGCTGTTCAGGTAACATAGGCCTACTTACCGGTCGTAAAACAATTTGCATTTCATTGCAAATGGCGGACAAATGACATTTTTTGATCATTGAAACGATCCGACGCAAACACAGGACGCAAAAACACAACGGATTATATTCAATTGGTGGCTCTCTGGATCGATCCAAATCGCATTACATTTAATCACCTTTGGGATAAATGGTATGGGGATATTTCGGATGAATCGAGTTTAATTGTGAAAAGTATAACATTCATTTCTCAAAACATGAAACTGAGAGTAAAAAAAAATCACTTAACAAGGGGGCGGGGGAGTAAGTGATGTTGTAATTCCTCAGAAAAGAACGTTGAAATTTGAATTTGTAATTAGGGATGGACCGTACCCGCGTAGTTTGAAGGCTTTTTCACCTTCGGGTTTGAATTTTTTAGCAGTTGAACTTGTTGATACGTCTGCCTACTGAGTTGGTGTGATGTCATCGGGAACAGGAATTCCGTCAATAACACGAGTGATTTCTTGACTTGCTCAAAGAACTCTTCAATGTAGATTATAAAATAAATCTTGTCATGTGCGCTGTGTAGCCCCCTATCTACAAACTTATTCTTGTTTAAGTTATCGTGAGGTCAAAGTGAGTGGTGATAGAAGTCTTCAACATATAGTGGTTTTTAAAATGTACATTTTTGAAAACTGTCAAAGCAGGGAATTCCGATCCAATATCAAATTTTGAAATGAAATCATTTTAATTTTTTGTTTTTTTGATCTTTTTTATTTCAAGCAAAGAACACCAACCGTCAACTCGTCTGTCCGCCTTTTTTCGGCACCATGTTCTTTTGTTGTTTCAATGAAATAAACACTACCGTACGGTGCGTCCCCGAAACAGGCGAAGAAAAAAAATGTGAATAACTTTAAAAGAATTTAATTTGACCTCTAAATTATTATGAGGTTGAAATATACATGTGTTTGTCTTCATTTGGTTTTAACCATAGTCTAAACATGTGAAACTTGCCAAAATGTCAAAACTTTCATAAAAAAGCTTCTAGTAATCGTTCTCGCATTCCTTTCAGGTCATTTTAGCGAAAAAAAATTGGTAAGGTAGCACCTTCCCCAGGGTTAGGCTATGCCGTCAAAGTCGAAGGGTAGGGGGGGGGGTGGTTGCCCACCCAAGGATATTTATGGTGGATTTTTAAAATATTATCAAGTATGGTCTAAAACTCTCTGTTATAAACTACACAATTGCCATCATTTAGAGCTGAAAACCGCATGAAAATCCGATATTCCTCCTTGTTTTAGCGCAAAATCGGATTTTCGCCTATTTTCTGTGGAAAATGCCAATTTTGCCGACTCGCGGATTTGATGACGTCATTGTGACGCTTACTAGGTATGTTGGTACTTATTTTGGTATCACTGGAAAGAGGAGGACCATAGCTATCCACTAGTATCAAAATCATAAGCATCGGGTGCTTTATAACGAATTCTCGAGGTAACCACCCCCTTGGTAAACCGTGTTACAAAAAAGGCTTGGTAAGACGAGGGTTAAGATCAAGATAAAAATATTAAATATTTCTCTTGATACAGCCTCTTTTGTAAAGAACTAATTTTACCGATTTGAGGAAAAAGTTATTCATTCATTCGTATTATCGATGGTGTTCTCCAGGATAATGAGGAACTTGGATTGGACATGCTTAAATACTGGGGATGGAGAACCACCTAATCGACTTGTTATTAAAATATTAAAAGAGATTAGACTAGACAATGAGTGTAGCTTAAGGTACCTTGCACCGCAAGTATTTACCGAATGTTTTCTTGAAAAATTCCAGATTCCGATTGAAATAATTATTGGAACAGAAATGCGCGTTAGTGCAAGGTAAACATTTGCCAAATGCGCCAATCGAGTTGAAATGCATCGCAAACCATTCCCAAAATATCTCGTTTATTCTCCCTCCCGTGTTTCCCTGTAGATGTACATGTAGTTCAAAGTATATCAAAGGTCAATTGCCGCTATTGGCCTTTTTGATTATCTCTGTAACATTTGTTTTCATTTGACGAGCTGAAGAATTTGAGATTAATTTCAACTCAATCCAAACATTTTTAAAGTTTGACCATTTACAAAAATACAGAGACCTTTGAGCTGCTTTGCCCTACATCTTATTAACTAAACAAAAGACATATTAACCGGTCATTTTAGTTATTTTTCAAGTCAAATGCAGCATTGTTTATATCAAAGAAGCAATAAAATTAGCGTGGTGAAATTGGTAAAAAAAATCACCTTAGTATTTTTCAGAACCACATATTTTTGTGTCCAGTCTTCTCGTGAAAGCATTCATTTTGAAAAACCTTTAAAATGGGCATTCTTAAATCAATCTATTTGAAGAATAAGAAGGTTGAATATTAATTCTTTTACACAGGAGTGCTATTCATTGAAGCCGACAAATGGTTCCCGGAACCATGTACATATTGACCCAAAAATAGTTCCCCATGGGGAATCTTGACATCGGGATTTTAAGTGGGTGGCCTTTCTTGGTCCGTTATTGGTTCTTCAACGGCAAACGTTGTTTTCCGTTGGTAATCTTGACATCGGCAACACGTGGCTATTACATATTGGACCATTAATGGTTTACTATTGGACGCTGTGAAATGGGATTCATATCGGCACCCCTGGTCCAATATTGGTAAAGAATATTGACCCAATACAAGCAGCCAATAGAAAGTCAATTATTGGGGTAACATTGGCCAAATATTAACTAAATTATTAACATGGCGTCAAGCTATGAGCAGTGGGAAGTGCGGACCTCTGGGACTTTGGGCCCTAAGGCCTTAATGCGCCCCTGCTACTAAAACAACAGTCATCATACACCTTTATATTGGACTAACATTCACCTTGTCCAACTTTGGAAGCCTTGACAACTTCTGATATGGTGTAATTTTGACTAAGCTTATGACTTGATTTCATCAGATTGAGACTGCAGAATTCTGCACCCTCAACATTGGTCTACACAGCAGTGAGTCTGACATCGCAGCATTGGTACCTGTATGTATGTATGCTGTATCTCCTAGGGATGTAACATTCATATTAAGGCCAGACCTGTGTGAACTTACCATCTTCCACGTTCTGCAGAGAAATAGCTTGACAATATGGCAGGC
Organism: Ophioderma brevispina; assembly: GCA_023653785.1. Taxonomy (NCBI): domain Eukaryota; kingdom Metazoa; phylum Echinodermata; class Ophiuroidea; order Amphilepidida; family Ophiodermatidae; genus Ophioderma; species Ophioderma brevispina. The sequence goes on along the minus strand of JAMKCH010038104.1, from coordinate 31,632 downwards.
AAAAATGGTGCTATATTTTCCATTGCCTTGTATTTTTTACTTGCACGTTTAAACAATGACTTGAGTAGATCGACCCATGACGATCATTATTCATCCTTCTATTTTGATCACCGTGACATTTCCAGACTCTTACTTTCTGATACCCCAAATTTTAATAAAGAACATTCCACTGCAGAGAGTAATAATCTTCTGTTGTCACCTGTACATGTATACGGTGCTGGAAATCACCGCAGCAGGAGGTATGGAGCACTGAATAGAACATTTCTGTCTTCTTCAGTTCAATACTACATCTACTGGTATGTTCTGCGTGTGCCTACTAAATTGCGGCGACATTTAGGACCAGGACCCAGGACCCAAAGAAGATTATACAAGGTTTAATAAAAAAGGACTTCATTTTATTCATGTAAATGCTCGCTCTCTTTTGCCCAAAATAACTGAAATCCGAACTTTAGCCTCTAAAACAAAAGCAGCAACAATCTCAATTAGTGAAACATGGTTAGACGACTCGGTTACCGATTCTGATATTAAAATAAATGGTTATTGTATTTTACGTAATGACAGAAACAGAGAAGGTGGCGGGGTATGCACCTATGTAAGGAACGACCTTGCTTTCTTACCAAGAAATGATTTGCATTCTGATGATGTTGAAGCCGTATGGCTTGATATTCTATTGCCAAAAACGAAACCTATTACAGTTGGCACAGTATATCGTCCACCTGAGCAGTCAATTTTTTTATATCATTTGAAAAGGTTCCACAATATTAGGTCTGACACTGAATTAATTATATTGGGTGACTTCAATATTTGCTTTAAAAAAAAAGGAGTACCCTTTTAATAGTTATGTTGCTATTTTAGATCTCTTTGATCTAAAACAGCTTATAACTACTCCTACCCGTGTTACCGACACCTCTTCCACAGTTATTGATCATATTATCTGTAACTCCGATAGTAAATATGCCAATCTGGGGAAATCTGTACTGGTTCAGTGATCATTTTACTATTTTTTGTACCAGAAAAAACATCAAAGGTCAAGTTGCTAAACATAAAACCATCAGAATTCGGTCTCTTAAAAACTACAGCCCCGAGGCTCTTCTCGACAGCCTTTCTAAGATTGACTGGACTGAAGTGTGCAACTTACAAAATGTCGAAGAAGCCTGGTCACAATTTAGGAATCTGGTCACTGAAGTTATTGATACCATTGCACCTATAAAAGAGGTAAGGTTAAAACAAAGAACCGAACCATGGATCTCCAGCGATATCTTAAATGATATAAAGAAAAGGGACACATTCTTGTATACATTTAATAAGGACAAATAAAAAAAACATCTGTATAAAGAGTACTGTAAGTTAAGAAATAAGATTCAAAGAGATGTTCGTAGAGCAAAATCCGAATACTATCTGAACAAGATTGATGAAAACAAAAACAATCCAAAGAAACTTTGGCAGCATCTTAAGGATTTGGGTTACAAATCAAGGGATACAGAGGGCAGCAATATTGTTTTGGAGATAGGTGGGGTTTCATGTTATGATCCTTTAAAAATTGCTAATTCTTTCAACAGTTTCTTTACTGGTGTAGCATCTGCTTTAGTAAATAAACTTCCTTCCCCAAGTAAATTGTTCACAACAGATTCTGCTGGTTTTAGAAAATTTTACCAAGACAAAAATATTTCACATACCTTTAAATTAGGCTGTGTGAGTGAGGAATTTGTTGAAAACGAACTCCTTCACCTCAATCCGAACAAAAGTACTGGCCTGGACAACATCCCATCAAGGTTTTTGAGGGATGGTGCTTCCATTCTGAAGAGCCCCATTACCCATATTGTAAATACATCCATTACCAGCAACATTGTTCCGAATGACCTCAAAATGGCAAAAATTACTCCTATTTTTAAGAAAGCTAAAAAAACTGATGTAAGCAACTACAGACCTGTGAGTATTTTGAGTGCATTATCAAAAATTTTAGAAAAAGCTGTTTATGTTCAATTTGAACATTTTTTGACTAGCAATAATATTTTGTATGAACACCAATCAGGCTTCAGGGGCAACTACTCAACTGACTCATGTCTCATTCACTTAATGGACCATATAAAAAACTCAATCTTCTAGAGGTTTATTCTCTGGCATGGTCATGCTCGACCTTCAAAAAGCATTTGACACAGTAAACCACCTCATCTTATGTGAAAAATTAAGTGCAATGGGAGTTGAATCAGTTGAGTGGTTTCGCTCATACCTTTCTAACAGGCAACAGATTGTTTGCATTAATAATGTATGTTCCAGTGCAATGAATATTTCTTGCGGTGTGCCCCAGGGCAGTATCCTGGGGCCACTTTTATTTCTCTGTTATATTAATGACATGATTGTAAGTATTGACTCTGATTGTAAGCTGCTTTTATATGCTGACGACAGTGCTATACTTTTTTCTCATAAGGACCCAGATCTCATTTCAAATAAACTTGGCAAAGTTCTTGAATCATGTAGTAATTAGCTTGTGGACAATAAATTGTCATTACATCTTGGTAAAACAGAATGCATGATTTTTGGCTCAAAAAGGAGAATTAAAAAGGTTGATAATTTTAAGGTTGCCTGTCTAGGTCAGACTATCAAAGGGAAAGATTCTGTCAATATCTGGGTGTCAACATTGACCAATCTGTGTCCGGGGAGGCTATTGCCAATAACATCATTAAAAAGGCTAATTCAAAGATGAAATTTATGTATCGCAAAGGCAATTGCCTTAACCAAAGTAGTCGTAAAATTCTTTGCTCAGCACTTATTCAATGTCACTTTGACTACGCATGTTCTTCTTGGTATTCAGGTCTAAACAAAAATCTTAAACATAAATTACAAATCACACAAAACAAAATGATTCGTTTTATTTTAAATGTTGGGCCCCGTATACACATTGGTCAGAGGGAGCTTTCAAGTCTCAATTATTTGAATACTAAGAATAGAGTTACCTTTTTACAACTATGCCATGTTCATAAATTTTTTTATGAAAATGGTGCTCCCTACTTAAGAGAAAATTTTGTGAAAATGTCTGATATCCATCAGTACCGCACAAGAGGGAGTCTTTTCAATTTTATTGTACCTAAAATTAAAAGTTCTGCTTCCACAACTTTTTACTTTAGTGCAATAAGGGAGTGGAATTTGCTTCCTGACACCATCAGAGGTATTCACAACTTTTTGAAATTTAAATGTGCAATAAGGGATCATTTTGAAAATGGCTAGTTTCCAATGGGGTCTTCCCTTTCATTGAGTTTAATTTTTCTCCCCTTTTTTTCTCTCTCTTTTTTTCCCCGTATCAGTTTTATGAATTATATCCCTTTTTGGCCTCCAAAATGGACCCCATTGGAAATAAGCCTGTAATATTGGCTTTCATTGGTTATCCTGGTTCCCTAATTTTATTATGTTTCTTTCTCACTTACTGTTACTTGCCTCATATTATTATTTATGTATGTTTTAACACTAAATATCTGTACATTTATAATATTTTTACTGATTTTAATTATATTGTTTTCTTTTATAATTGTATATGTTATCTGTTGAGGAACCAAATAAAATCAATCAATCAATCAACTAAAAACTAATTGATTGCTTAAAATAGCAGGGTTAGAAATCAGTAAATATATATATAGAAAATTTAACGACGATTGTTTAAACAGAACACATCAATGACATTATATTATATACCTTACGTCCCGAGAGGAGATGACAAACAACCTGACGATCACCAAAAAAGGGAGATTGCCTATTTTAACAAAACTAAGGCCTGGCTCCTTCACATATGAGCATATAGTCATGACCGGTTATGGCATTTTGTACCTGCGTTTCGTGATTTCAACTAAAACTTTATCTTGTTTCACAGAATCTAGTCTCATTATTTGTTAAGCAGGGTCGTCATGTGCAGTCGTTATTTAGAGAAATCATGGAGTTTGTGCGTCAGTGGTGGGCCGACTTGTCACTTGCCTGGAAGTATTGCTCGTGACCAATATGGTATGGGAGTAGAATTGATGAATTGATTATAATAGCTGGATATTTTTTATCGAATACTTTACAGAATCGAATTACTTTGTAGAATAGCCAATATCACGAACCGGCAACAATAACCACGAATAGGCCAAATCACGAACCCAAGAACTAGCATTTAGCCCAAATTCCGACTTGTTAGTAAAGTATCATGCCGGTATGGGTTGTACCCGGTATGTCTGTAAACGCAATTTTGTGAGTGGGCTCGGTCATGAATAGTCACGACTTGCACTGATATAAAACCAACATTCCTGCATAGGCAGGATGCTGCTAATCAAATGTTTTCGGAAAGAAAGTGTGTTTATATTGGTATTTTGGAAATTATTAATCCATTTGCGAATAAGATGGTCCGGTGAGATGGTCAACAAATTAAACAATATTAAGAATAATATACATACCTGAATTGAAATCATTACTATACTATAAAACACACAAGCAGGCACAGGGTCGACAGATAGAGGATAGACAGGCAGTACACACTTCTTCAAACAATTACAAATGCAGAGCGCCGCTCATTACTCTCAGTAGTGAATGGTGACGTAATATTTGTGATACAGCTTGGGGAGATTCTGGAAATTCTGCAATGTGTGTTCATGGACGTTCGAGAGGACTGTTTAGACCTTCTGTGGTCCAAAATTCTATGGCGCAATGATTAATGGAAAAATCCGGTATGGCTCTCGCTATCGGACGCTAAAGCAATATTTAAATAAGATTTTCGTGTTGAGTGTTGGTGTGTTCTATTGTTAGCATCGTTGCGCCATGAGTCAATCCCGAAATGAGGTTGAACAAAGTAATCCTAAATAATCGTAGATATGCGCGAATCATTTGACTAGGAGATGTACTATCTGTGTCGGTATTACTTAGATCATTCCTGACCCCACGGTGTCATCATTGCAAGGTGGCATTTAATTCTAATAAGGTGACATAGCAAGTATGCATGGCTATTTTCCGGCAGTGGAACCCCAGTTGGAACTGGGAAATGCAAAGGGGTATGATTGCTGTCATAATTCATAGCGCGGAACCGTGTTTGTGGGCGCGTCAAGCATGGTTTGCATAAACGTACATGTATACACAGATTTTACTGCATTCGGTTGTCAGTCACCCGAATGTATAACACATGCGCGAATTGCCGTCGGTGACTAGCGTTGGTGACTTGTCACTAGAATCTTCTATACAGTCTTCAATAGAGAGGTTTGTTTGTGCAGGGGATAGCTCAACGAAGAAAGCAAACCGACAAAGCAAGCAACTGTCAGGACACCGATCCAGACCTAGTGTGAAAATATACCTTACAAGGGTACAATTAAAGGGCCATGGCCCGATCACTAATAGCGTCGTCCCCAGAATCCCAGATTTTACCCGAAGTGTTCAAAATTTTGGTGTCGTAAGAAAGCTAATTATTTTTTTCATACCCTGTCAAATCTTAGCGCTAAAAGATGTTTGGATTAGATATTATGAGCAAAATGTGACCCATTTTGGTCGACCAATATCAATTATATAAAGTACTCTATGGAGCTTACAAAATCATATTTTTAGCTCTCACATTTAAACGGATTGAAATAATTGGGCGAAACTTTGCAGATGAGGTTCTGAGGCCAAGGTCATTCAAAATAAACCACAAAGCCCAAAAATAGGCAAGTTTTACGGAGTGATAAAGATGGCAACCTGTGGAGACGTCACCAGATAATATTTTACAATTAAATATAATGATTATACAAATCAGAAATGCAATGATCAATTATGAATTTTAGTACCAGCACAAATCGGATGTTTGAGGTTTTTTGGATTTCGATTTGCACACGCACACATACTCATCCGGCACATATACACACATACACACACCTACACACATTCACACAAACAAACAAATCATAAAACAAATGAAAACAAACAAGAACCAATGAAATCTATAGCTGTCTATCGTGTCTATTGTCGGATTGTGTATTTATATCGGTGCTGCTCTTAGTTATCTTAAAATAGGCGGTGAAAGATTCGCGCAAAAGCACCGTAGTGAACCCCTTAAGTTATCTTCCGGGCACTAACTGTTATAAAGCAATTTCATAGATTTAGAAGAACATGACCTCAAGAGCGCAATCACTTAATTGGGTTTGGCATAAGAATACCCCCTCTCTCTCGATAATGTATTTAGTTAGCGCTATAAATTCCCTGAATAAATCTGCTAACATTTATCTAACCCATAAGCAATCTCGCCCACCACCATTGAAACCCTGATGTGATTGAGGGCACCAAATGAACTTAAACTTGAAAAGACCTTTAGACAACGTGGGCCTTCTGGGTAGATGGACTAAGGCCATGGAAATGGGTATGGTTGATTGTCTTTTCACCAGTGGTATCATTTCAGGATTTGATTGGTACATGTTAAGTATTGAAACGAGAGAGCGCCGTAAGCGGTTAAACATGTCAAAACAATTCCGGAACCTGCAAAGAGACCAATGATAATGTTAAGATAGACCAACTCAAAGTAATTTATTGAAAACACCAACAATTAAATACACATTTGGAACTGATAAGCTAACTTACTTTTTTATTTGTGGGCTATTAGTCTAGCAGATTTCATGGAATCCCATGCACCCGCCCTTAAAACTAAATTCTAACAGATTTTTTAGAGTCTCTACGACATCTACTTAAAGAATTTGGATGTACCAAAATAAATATTGTCCCATGCGGTCCGTTTGGGCGGCATCTTGGATCTACAGAGATTATGCATATAAAATGGTTTGAGTTTGTTGAAAAACTATCTCAAGATTTGTCTCATTATAAGGAACAAGAGAATATATACTTTGGCATAATTGTGATATTCATTTACAGAAAAGGGGGAAAAAAATATGGGTGAAAATGTATAAAGGTCATTGCACTTTTGTTCGTCATTGCACGGGGGGCAAACTTTTCAGATGCTGGATTTTGACAATCTGGTGTCAATTGTAGATATGAGTATGAGCAACCTAAAGAAAGTATAGTTGCACTATCTAGATGTTTTAGTTAGGTGTTAAATTCGGTGTTTAAAGTAACTCTGACAAATTTGTATTGCTTTGTAATGGGAATTAGGGACAACCGTCTCTTTCCTAAAAATAAACCAAAACGGGATATCATAAATCGTGGACTTTTCCAGATTGCTCATACTTATACCAACAATTTGACACCAATTTTGTCAAGAAAAATTTAAAAAACATGTGAAAATTTTGCCATTGTAAATGATCAATCAAAAGTTTCAATGACCTTTTATCAATTTTTCACCTCTCTGTACTGGTATGTCAAAATTATGTATTTTCTGATTCCTGTGATGAGACGAATCATTTGAGAGTACCTTTTCAACTAAATGAACCACTTTGTACGATTGATTCCCTCTTAATACAAGATGGCCGTCAAACGGACCCCCTGGGAAAAAAAAAAAAAAAAAAACAATATTTGATTTTGGTAACATCAGAATTCGAAGAAAGATGGCCTAGTTGGTTCTAAAGACTCGGTTAGAATTTAATTTTAAGGTGGGTGCATGGGAACCCATATATCTGCTAGACTATATTACGCCCAAAGCATTGAGAAGTATCAATTCCCATTTCTGTAAACATAGCCGTATACGAGGTCACTAAAACCTACCCCTAAGTATATATCGAGTCTAATCTTTTTTCAGAGTACGGTTCCATGGAGCTCCCACGTTTTGAGTAATTCAGCCTTCTACAGCTTGATCAGAAGCAGCAGCCTGAACAATTCTGCCGATACATCGATCAACACTTTGGCCAAGGATATCGTGTAGAGGCCGCCGTAGTGCTACTCATTTGGTTAAGTGGGCTGATCAAAAAGCACGCGCTTGGTTATATCCAATTCCAAGTGTGTCTATTTGACAGTGGATTTCTCTCTCTCAACTGAATTGATTTTTTGACACATAATAAATCTGTATGCAATATTTCAGCTCTGATTATATGTAGAAGATATTTGACTATTTAGTCATTTTCCTTTGTTGATGCGACAAAGTGTATCCATAAAGCAGATATTTACTTCAAATGCACATCGCTTTGAAGACAATTCAACATAGGTTCAGTTTATTTTAAAAGAAACTTAATGGAATCAGTTATTACCATTTCAAAATAAAGCATACCCTCGGGGGCATACCCTATCCTCTCTTTTTCCTAAAGAGTTCATTGGATTTTTCAATTAACGTGGGTGTGTAAACCGGATTAACACTTCCAATTTTAGAAAATAAACAGAAAGAGAAATACTTGCAGAGTAACCAAGGTGTCGTCACACTCCCACGATGATATTATTTTATGGGCGTGGTTATCAAGGAAAATTTGGGCGTAACATCAGATTGCGGTTGTTGTCACCGAACCCAAGCGCATTAATTTTGTATTCTTTAGTCTACCATGATCAAATTCGATTATTTATAACGTAATTGCATTAATGATCAATTCTCAGTGAAGTGAACTTATTGACGCTTCTATAATATTAACTTAAAGGTCAAAATGTTTCAATAAATCCATCGTCACCTCTAAGAGTGTTATCGCTATTTATGAGTGCCAGAATAGTTTCTTGATCGCAATAATTAAATAATGATAAAAATATTTACGTCTCATATGAAAAATACAAATTAAAGATATCGTTGGTTGAAAACGAGGTCAGCACTTTGAGCAATGATGAATAATGAATAAAGATGGTATAAACTGTGCAGATGGCCAACATAGAGGGAAATAATTAACTTTGCCATCATCCTTAAAGACAGTGTACCTAATTTACGCAATTAATCACAACTTTACCCGTAAACTGCCTGAATAATATATGAGGTATATTGGAATAACACTGTTTGACTAGTTAGAGGTACATAGACACTCTTTAGTAAACAAACAAACAAAGAAACTAAAACACACACACACAAACACACAAACATAAAACGAAAACAAACAAACAGACAAACAACCCAACATACAAAGCCCGTTGCAATTGGGAAAGCATAATTTTTGGTTCATGACAACCTCTCTTCCATTTTGTTTCTACGAATAAATCGCATTAATTGTACTTCACTCCGTTAGTACTTGACCCCATAATTTCCATCATTATTCAAGTCCTGTCGTCTTCACGTCTTTCACACTGATTAAGCAGTTTAACTCAGACAACTGCAAAAAGGCTTATTATATTGGACGAAACGAAACAGGCTCAGTGCACCCATTGGATTACACGCTTTATTCCGTTATCATACATTTTGTACTATGACAGAATTAAGCGTGTGATACAATGGGTGCACTGAGCCTGTTTCGTTTCGTCCAATATAATAAGCCTACAAACTAGTGTCACATATTATTGTGCGTGTGTTATAGTTTTACTGTTGTAGTGTTTAATAAAGACATTTTAGTATACTATACATCACCTGGAATACTACATAAGCCCGGTTACTCGGAATAAAAAAAATAAACCAATATATCAATTGTTATTGTCATTTTAGTTAACCATATTTCACCCATTAACAACATCAGTTTGGCTGTATGTAATAGACATTTTTGCACATAATATTCTAAAAGTAGATGCTAAACTATACTAATTAGGACCTACCAGTATTTCAAGGAAACCAATCGTGAGAAGAAACAAAAAATCAGATCCACGAATTGTGTGTATATGCTATCAATAAACATATTTGAAATTAGTTTGGTTGTTAATGCCGTACATTAGGAAAAATATTGACAAATATGAACTAATGTATTTCAGTATGATTATGGCCCCAGCCTATAGAACGCCGTATGTATAAAAACTACGACGTGTTTTGATAATCGGGATACAAGATGATGAAGACACAAAGTAAAAGAGACACAGGTAACACAGGTAATAAATAATGTTGTAGAAACAAACAAAAACAATAGAAACATCAATATAAACGCAAAGTAATAGAAACACGAAGTAATAGAAACACAAGGTAATAGAAATTAAAGTGTCATGACCAATGCGTTGTATATAATATTCGACGTATCATATATACGCCTATACCTACAAACAAAGCTGAAACACCCTTTGCATAAAATCCTATACGTATATATTGTGTAACAATATTGGAACGCCATTTTCCTGTCAGTCACGTTGTTTGTCCAATGCTTTCGTCCTTATTATGTGTTTGTCTCTATTTCGTTGCGTCTCTCAATGTTTGTGTCTCTATTATTTTATTTTGTTTCTGTATTGCTTTTTATCTCTATTAGTGTCTCTAAAATAACTGTACATGGTTACAGTGCCTCTCATACTGTGTCTCTATATTACTTTGTGTCTCTAATACTTTGTGTCTCTATTACTTTGTGTCCCTATCAATTTGTGCCTCTTTTACTTTTTGCCTGTATTACTTTGTGCCTATATTACTCTATGTCTCTATTACAAAGAAATCACACTTTAGGTTTTGCACACAAAAACGGCATAGGTTTTTATATAAACGGCGTTCCATACATGCCAGCTGGGAGTATTATAACATCACTGACCTACTCATGACTATTTGATATCTTTAGAAGTTTTTCCATCGAAGATGGTATAAAATCGGAGTAGATAAAAGCCACTACATTGCAAGTTACCCTAGCATATGTGCAGCAAGCAAATGATTGGCAGAATATTACAGTCATGCACAGAGTTGGGTGGTTTTTTTTTTTTTTTTTTTTTCTTTGTGTCTCTAATACTTTGTGTCTCTATTACTTTGTGTACCTATCAATTTGTGCCTCTTTTACTTTTTGCCTGTATTACTTTGTGCCTATATTACTCTATGTCTCTATTACAAAGAAATCACACTTTAGGTTTTGCACACAAAAACGGCATAGGTTTTTATATAAACGGCGTTCCATACATGCCAGCTGGGAGTATTATAACATCACTGACCTACTCATGACTATTTGATATCTTTAGAAGTTTTTACACATGACTCAAACGCTTGAATTCTTTTGTTGGATTGATCCATGACCAAAGAATTCTACGTTGCACGCTCAGGTACACGTCTCGTATGTAACTATTTCTGAAGGTATATTTCAGATCAAGATCACTGATCAATCTGAGGGGAGCAATAAAAATGGTCGTGACGTTTTCCAAGGCAAAGTCTACGACAAAGGTTTCAATTCGGAATAAGTAGATCCTACAGATGACACATCTAAACACAACAGATAAAATGTGCTTAGTCTCGTATATCAAGTGCTAACAGCCATGTAGTTGAAAAAAAGAGTATACATTGCATGACTACAATACATTTACCTGTCATTGTCATCTCCGTAAATAATTACATAGCCTTTGTATAGTGTAGTGGTAAAGGCTTAACACTTAAAGGGATAAGCGGCGATGTGAGAGAATTAAAAAGTGGAATTTGCACTTTTTAGCTTATAAATCAAAGATATCAATATGTTTACGATTCTATATAACTACTTGAATGTAGGAACAAAAACACCAAATAGTGACAAAAATGAAGTATTTGAGGAAATCTGTCATACCGTCTCCCGCAAATAGACATACACCGATAACGACTACAAACCTACACTAAACGGCAGATTGTGGTTTACACAGTACAGAATAAACAAAAGAATAATATTTGATGTTTGGGTCCAACAAAACTCTACAGTCAATGGTACACAATATTTACGCCTAATAACCCTGGATTATTCACACGTGACAGGCTTTTTTAAAGTCGGAATTTCGATACGCACTATAGAAATACAGAATAAGATAACAAGTACTGCCTTGTCTTTAATACACGGATTTCAAGCCAGACAACTTGCAGGTTATGTTAGCAAATCAGTGCCAGTAACAAAAATAGAATTTTGAGATTTTTTTCGATGTTCCGGATCGCAAATCAATGCTTATCCCTTTAAGTGGCCCAAGAAGGTGGGGGGGGGGGGGGGGGGGATTGGAGAACAACATTTGATTATTTTGCGAGTTCTCGGTTAACCAATGAAATTTTTTCAAAGAAAAATTGTTTTTGTTTTATAATGGAATTAAGTAAATCAAAATTGCACTTTGTTTGCAAATAAATAAATAATCCGCCCACGATTCATTAGCATCATTAGGTTGGGTCCCTAGGAACCCCTCCCCTGGGCACTAACTCAGTGAAAAAAAATCATGATATTTTACTAATTAAAACTTAAAGTAACTAAATTTTTATTTGCTTACATACATACCTTTATATGCTGATAGCATCAATTTTAATTTTGTCATTGACGTGTCTTAAAAGGTGAAACTATGGGAAAGACCACGGAGAACTTTCTGAGGAAAAATAAAGATGGTAGAAATTTTGTGCTATATGTGCGATAATTTGTTTGAATGGTTAGTTCTACATGTACAGTGGTATAATCAATTTTTGTCATCAAAACCTTATATCGGATTTTGTTGAGGATAAATATATGTGAACCACTTTCAGTTGGCCATAGGTCAAAGTTCAAAGTTCGGATTTCCATTTTATTATAGCTTATCGGTATGATTGAAGTATGCATGTATATCTTTTTTTCAACTACATGGCTGTTAGCACTTGATATACGAGACTAAGCACATTTTTATCTGTTGTGTTTATATGCGTCATCTGTGGATCTACTTATTCCGAATTGAAACCTTTGTCGTGGACGTGCCTTGGAAAACATACGCCATAGGAAAGTGGTTATCTGAGTTGGGTCCCTAGGCCCCCCTATTTTTTTTAACTGGGGCACTTAAGTGTTAAGCAGTGAAGAGCTTATCTATATATTAATACCTGTGTCTGTCTGTCAGTGTTTCCTCGGCAGCGGGCGTTTTCTTGATGACCGAGGTCGCACGTCTCCTGAAACTTGGTGGGTGGGTGCCCACTGACCGTTCCGAAGACCAGTTTGTATTGGTTAGTGGATCAAAGGTCATCAGGGGTCATTCAAGGTCAAAGGAGGTAAAATGGGGTAAACCTTGGTGTATCCAGACGAAACTTGGTGGGCGGGGTCAATGTTGATGCCGAAAATTTAAAGGTCACGACAAGGTCATTAGGGGTCATTCAAGCCAGGTGATCGCGAAACCCGGGGACCGCCTAGTGACTTAATATTATTACATAATATGTATCTCAACTAAGTCCAAACTCCTAGTATCAAAGAGCAGAACATTTACACGTGACCCTTATTTTTCTGTCAATTATCCTCAAAGAAAGTTCGCGGGCATGAACACGTTCATTCAATAAAGCTCGTACTATTTTTAATTGGGTAATTTATAGACATCATTCGGCTTGTATCTAATATACGCGTCACGTCACGTCACGTCGCGTCGCGTCGCGTCACGTAAAGTTACGTCGCTTTGGATGTTTCCCTCGTTAGTGAGTTATGTTTGTAATCATAATTATGCCTTTTCCTTCCTTGTATAGACTATGATTACATGTTGTTAGTGAAAATAATAAAGCTTTTCTCACAACCGCGACGTTTGGTTTTCCCTTGGTTTACCGAACTTATTTTGAAACCCAATAGCCCGTCTCCCAGGCGCACACCACAAAAACAATGAAGTCATTAAAATACACGTAAAAATATACACTTTTCCTTCTCTGTTTTGGCGTCCCTCGTGACAATTATGATTTCACAGGGAGTGAATATGAAACTTTTCAAAATATTTCCTTTTTTGAAGAAAATTCTGTTATCCGGGGCCCGGGCTCGAATATAAAAGTGACGGGGATGTGTGGCCGACAAATTAAAACATGGCGTATTTCAGCCGATAGGAATGAAGGGCAGGACACAGAAACAGAAGGTTAATATTGCGTGAGATCCCAAAAAAAGGAGATCAATCAGTGAAGACCAGGAAAAAAATGGGCGAAACACTGAAGGAATGCAATAAAATGGTCAATATTCTTGTAAAAATGTTAAACAAATTCAGAAAAAACTTGCAATAAGTTTAGATGTCGGGGGAAAATTCCAAACATTCTAGTCAGTCAACAAGGGGTCTTTAAGTTCAATTACAGCTCGTCCCCTGTTAGGGCGCACCATTTGACTTCAAAGGGGGGGGGGGGCAGAAGTCGAGTCGGGGTTGTAGTTTTTTTTTTTATTATTATTGGTATTTTTCTTGCCAAAAGTATAATTTGATCCGTAGATTTGAAGATTGCGCCCTTTTTATTTTTTTTTCATTTTAGAAAGAGGGGAAACTTTGTTTCTTGCTCTATTGTGGTGATTTTTGTTTATTTTTCAAATTCTAAACCTCCCCCTCTTTCAAATTAAATGGTGTGTCCCTCTTTCAAATTAAATGGTGTGTCCCAGTGTAATATTGGTCAATAGTCGTAAAATAAGTTTTCCTTACAAGTAACCAATTTTTAAAGTAATGTGATTTGAGTACAAACTTGTTTTATTTGATCAAGACTGAGTGTTTATGGTGTGGTGAAACTACGTCCCTGCGCAATATCTTTTAAAATTGATATTTTTTGCACATTGCTTTACTCGACCAGCGGAGGAAGACCATTGACATTCATTAGTACTCCGCCAACACGCCGTAACGCGACGCGACGCGACGTGAGTGCATGTGACGCGTTATATTAGATATAAGCCCTGTATTAAGTTCGGCAGGAGATTTTTGTATTAAGATTAACAAATGTGTAAGGTGATATCCGTTCTTCTGAATTTCGTGGGGACTTCAGGAGCCACGCATGAGACAGAATTGACATTATTTTAGTGCGTCACAGTTAATACTTAAGATGTAATCGCAATGTGAAGTCTGGCGGACATCTTGGTATCTAAGTAACTAGATCTACTAAGTTAGTTTTCTAGAAAGAATAATTGGGGGTATAAAAGGATCGTGGAGTGCGAACTAGTTTTAAAGACAGTTGAACAAGATGCCTCATATGCAAAAACGGAAACTTAGAGAAGCGTAAAGCTAAGCCAGAGGCATTTCCCCAAAATAGATCAGTAAGAATTAGTTCTAAACTGTAATCAATGCATCAAGACTTTTAACACCAAATGAAAATCTGTATTACAATGTGTGGCAATAAAAAACGCAGGATTGGAGACGAAAATGTTAAAAGTTAATAACCTCTGTTAGTAATGATTCTAACACCCTTTTTAGTATATCCTCTACTCTTCAGTATGATTTTTATCTCATCTTATTTCGACACTTTTGTCCAGAGAGTACATTGAAGAAGGGTTATTAATTCCAAGCTGGTCCAATTTTTGAAATCGCAGATATCTATAAAGAAATGTTGAATTGAGTCTTTTTGGATCACAAAGGAGAACAGTTGTGCCAGGATTCATTGGTCTTGCAATACAAGTCAGTGTTTTAAGTGTTAAATTTGTTTCATATATATAATAAGTGGAAGACAAACCAGTGGAAGAAAAAAACAATAGACAACATAGAAATTAAAGGCGCTATCAGTGACATGATCCGCCCGAAAGAGTCAAAATATATGAATTTGCAGGAATAGCTTATAAGTGAAGGATAAGTCTGTAGAAGAGTTATCTTTTCCAACTGAAAAATCTACAGAAAAAGAAAAAACAACAACAGTGTTCCGATATTTATTCTCCATTCAAATACGTGTTGTTGTAAGTGTCCGTACGGACAGTAATCACTAAAATATCCGATTTTGTCTTTATTAGGTTGCTTTTGATTTTCTAATTTGCAGGTATGTTAGGATACCTATACTTGTTACAAACATGCAGAAATCTGATTTTTGATGATTTTTGCGATTTTCTGATTTATCAAATCACTGATAGTGCCTTCAAGTTCCCCTAGGAGAAATTTAGCCAAAAGGAGCCCTCTCATTGGCTGGAGTTTCTCCTTTAAGAGAAATTAATTTCTCTTAGGAGAAATTCAGCCAATCATTGGCTAGAATTTATTCAAGTAAAATTCATTTCTCCAAGGAAAAATTCGGGCCAAAAGGAACGCTATCATTGGCTGGAATTTCTCATAGAAGAAATTACGAATTTCACCTAGAAGAAATTAAACCAAAAGATTGGCTGGATTTACATTTCTCCTAGGTGAAATTCAATTTCCCCTAGGAAATATTAAATTTCTCCCAGGAGAAATTAAATTTCTTCTAGGAGAAATTAAATTTCTTCTAGGAGAAATTCTGGTAGTTATGAATCGTATGGCCAATCAATGGCGGATCCAGGATTTGAAAAATGTCAAAATTACCGGGGGCTGAAAGGCTGTAACTAGTCCAAAATAGCTCAAAATGGGCTGATTTTGCAAGAATTTGCAGAATTACCGGGAGGCGCGCGCCCCCTCCCTGGATCTGCGCCTGCCAATGATACACTTGGACCACTCAACTATTCTTTCGGTTATTTTACATGTGTAATTGTGTATCCCCGTTATTCTTAGTCATTTGCACCTCCATACACCCCACACCACTATACACTCTACCTCTTCTCTCTGTGAAATGTTGTTGTTGTTGTGATTTATTTTGTCTACTTTAGAAAGTTCTTATACTGTTGAAATGTCTTTGCAAGTTTGCTTCCGTTTTGATGTCATACTGTTTTCTTTGGACTAGAGTTACGTGTTTTTGAGCTTCTTCCTTTCCAGTTGAATCCGTGGTGTTGGACTCTCATGGACTCTCTGTATCCTTGGAGGACCCCGGTTAGGGTTTGTATGTTGGCAGTACTGTTGGTAGTACTATACCTCATTGTCACGAGGTTATCCATTTGCGTACCCTCTAGCAAAAGGGGCTCGTTCCCGTAGTAATCGCCATTCAAATAAATACGTGACCCTTGTTACTTGTGTCAAGTCTAAGTGCGACTACAATTGGCGGGCTGCTTTAAAACATTTATTCATTCCACGTGTAATATATTGTTCTTTGCTTTGGAAGTCTTGAACATAGTTCAGTAGTAGCAGTAGAACTTACAGAACATTTTTGGCATTCGCGGTTGGCTATATATGATAAAGATATGTATGTCAATGCCAGCAATGTTCTTCTTCTTATTGTGTTCAAACACAGTGGTTCTCAAATACGATCTAGCCAGAGATAGGTACAATGTCTGGCTGCTACACTGAATTCTGCAAGGTCCTTGTCTGTGCATTGTTGCTCCAACAGTGGGCAGACCAAGACATGTTTCATTGTCTGTGGTGCTGTTCAACAACCACAGGTACTGTCCTGATCTGTTTTTCTGGTAGCCCCACTTCTGCAAGGAAACCTTAGATCGGCCGATTCTGGTTCTTAATCTGTTGAGACATCGCCATTCAGTCCATGAAGAGGCAGCTCCAGGTGGAAGACGCTCACCGGGTTCAATACCAATAGATGTTACTTGGTTGATAGCAAGTCTTTCTCTCCACGAGGCGACTCTATAAAACTCCTTAGAGACTGTTTCAAGGGGTTAGACTTTGCTTAAGAAACCCTCTCTGGTTAGCAGTAGGTCCCTGTCTGGACATAGTGTGCTTCACATTAGATATTTGGCAGCTACGCTCCTGCATGCTTTCTACACTATGACGGATGTCTGGTGGAGCAATTCCTGCTAGGATGCATACATTTGTCTAGGTAGACAGGATTATCACAGTGCTCCAGGGGTGTTCCAGACCAGGTTACTTTAAGCTGACGTTTGGCTTCACGGTTGCATAGATGGAAAGCACACACCTGTGTCTTGGAATGAGATGTCCTCATAATAAGGAGTGAGTTCATCCAAAGCTTTGGAGAGTCTCTCTTCGATAACTGTGAAGTCTGCATCTTGTGCACTAATTCCAAGATCGTCTACATAGATAAAACGACAGGTTCCTGCACTCCTAGGTTGGTCGTTGGTATAGATGTTGAACAGGAGAGGTGCGAGCACGCTCCTTTGGGGTAGTCCATTTTTTTAGCCTACGCCATCGGCTCTTCTTGGCTCCTAGCTGAACAAAGAACATCCTGTTGTTGGATGAGCTCAGTCAAGCGGATGTCCTTGGTGAGTTATAGAATATTATGGAGTAAGCATCTGTGATTAACAGTGTCATACGCTACGGTCAACGAACACGACTCCGGTTACCAAACCCTTCTCAGAAACCATCCTCGATGTGTTGAGTTAGGTTGAGTACTTGACTTGAGTACGTTTCCTGGCCGGAATCCTGCTTGATCTGGTATGAGGTGTTCGTCTATCACATGTGCAATGCGGTTGAGCAGGAGACGTTTAAAGAGCTTGTAGGTATGGCTGAGGTGTGATATTGGTCGATAGCTCTTGGGATTAGATGGAACTTTCCAAGGCTTTTAGGAGTGCCATAACATGTGCTTTCCTCCAGATCTTTGGGAACCTGTAGGAGATAAGGCTCCTACAGATTGTAGAGATCAAGAAGCACTAATTTGCTACTGGGCGAAAGTTTTTCAGCTGCTCAGTTGAGATGTTGTCAATGCCTACTGCTTTTCCTGGTTGAAGTTTAGCAATACCGGTTTCCAGTTCGTCCATGTTGAAGGGGTGAGTGAAACCAGGGTCACCACTATACCTCTTATGGTCTAGTTTGATCTTGGGCTTTTTGCCGCACTTGCCATTTATAAGGCAGTTGGTGGGCAGCTTGGTTGGGTATAACATTTGGCTGATGTGGAGGTTCTGTTGGATCCTCTCGAAGTTTTCGGATGGTAGACCATGCTTTCTTGCTGTTATGGGTCATATCGGTGGATTCAACTGTCGATGTGGTCTATCGATAGCAAGGACCATTCCTGGTATGAGTGGGCGATGACTACCAGCTCCTCTGTGGGTTTCCTGCAGACATAGGACAACAGCAATGTGATTTATCGTTTCTTATTTCTTACTATCATGACTATTGTCAATGTCTTTTCAATCTTTTTAAAAATCTCGATCCATTTCTAAATCCAAATCCAATACACATGATGATTGCATATATTTAAAAATTGACCATGCTTCTTCTCTGGCTGCTTGTTAAATAAGAGCACATATATAAATAGCCCAATTCTTGCAAAAGCTTTTGCAAGTATTGGGCTCTTATGGGTACAGTGAACTCGTTTCGTTTCGCTAAAAAGAAATAAGCCGTTTGTATCTGTAGATACAAACCCGGAAATGATTACTTTTAGAATGGGCGAATTTGCATTTGACTTTTGCACTTATATGCTGTTTTGAAAGAAATGGCCTTTTGATCTAACTTGGTGCGACACTCTACCGCCTTGTTTTTGCGCAATGTTTGCGCAATGTGTTTCAAAGAATGTTTGTGAAAAAATAGAAATAAATCTCCCACACGGCAGTCCAAATTGACAAGATAAGCATATTGATCTCACGTTCTCGCCCTTTGGCCAATAGAGTGTGGGTTGGGTGGTTTCTACGAAAACCCATCCTCTTCCCTCTTGCCCGAGGAATAACGTGAAGCAGTCAGGGTCTAGTGAGTGATACAGCTGAGACCCGAGGCGAATGGTGTACTACGATTGCCGCCTAGCGAAAATAGCCTCTGTATCGGATGCATGGAAGAATCGAAATGCTATTAACTTATAATCTCGAACCGTTTCTATCAAAATGCGTAATTTAAACTTGGATAACCTAAAACATGTCGTTTTACCATTAAGATGTTATTTTAGAGTTCGTCTCATACTAGAAGAGCTGTCAAACTGTGTTAGGATAAAATACCGCCAAAAGGTGTACCTAGAATAGTCTAGAAATTGGTTTTCATTTAGCCTACCATCGGATCCAATTAGACGAAAAGTCGAGGTTTATATTATATAAACACAGATTTGTTATCGACGTCACTAGTTTGCCACGTTCTGTATAACATAAGGGTTAAATCATGGTACCTCTGGCATATTTTCTAATTTAAAAATGTTTTAAAAAGTAATTTTCCCTGAATCTTAAATGTTGCACTTGTTGATTTTTGATTTGGTTAGATAGTCTGGCTACCGCACTTTCGTTTCCTAATGTTACTGTTGTTTTTAGGCTACATAATCTTTATTAATCATTTTATTGATTTTATATAAATGCATCATCCCGGCCTTTTTGCTTTCGTGTCAGTGACTATTGGCTTAGATATCGACGACAAACCGCATGCACGTTACATAACCATACATGCTAGTAAGCTGACATGATTGTCGACTCTCAAAATGGGTAAGCTGGTTGATCACGTACGCCAGGGTGAAACGGATGATGTTTGCTGGTCTGGTGAAACCATTTGAATAAGAATAAATATTGTGTAGGGGTTTTAGAGTACATATACAATTGGGCAATGTCAGGAATAGGAATAACTTTATTGACGTGAAGTATTTGTGTTGTCTTTGTAACGTGTCAATGCATTATTTAAATCCCCTGTTTCAATCAATTCAAAATACAACAATCAACCAAAAACCAAAACACAAAAAAACACCATAAAATTAAAAAAAAAAAAAAAAAAAAGTGGGTGATTTTTTGGAAAAACACGCAATTTATAAAAACTAAACACAAAAATTGGCCACAAATTTGCAACATGCAGAAAACGAAATTCATAATCACAAATTGATTTCAAATAGTATTACCGTGGATACCGTGTCAACAACATTACGTATTGAATGCCAACTTGTGCGTTCATATTATTCCCCAGATTCCAAGAGGACGAAAACGTTTGATTGATTGTCATATTCCTAAATTAGGGCGGATTAAAGGAATACGATGATAACTTGTCGTTACACTCCAGAAGGAATATAGACAAGAAACAAAGAAATGGATCAATACGGGAGAAGGGAAAAATGGAAGGAGAAAAGAGAAGAAAATTGGGTGGTTGTTTGGACCGCCCCAGGGTTCAGCCCTGATCATTTATTGCTATCCGCATTTTGGAATTTTTTGTCACCAAGATTTTATTCCTATATTTTCTGGATTTTAAACCAAATGACCGAATTTTTTTTCTTCAATTTTTGGGTCTTAAATACTTCCTTATCCAATTATCTTTCATATAAAAACATGTCAATGGCTGTCTTCCAATTTTGTCTTCATTTTCTTGATGATTATTTTGTGAAG
Organism: Ophioderma brevispina; assembly: GCA_023653785.1. Lineage (NCBI taxonomy): Eukaryota > Metazoa > Echinodermata > Ophiuroidea > Amphilepidida > Ophiodermatidae > Ophioderma > Ophioderma brevispina. Next base: position 10,795 of record JAMKCH010038104.1, on the reverse strand, counting down.
CACCTTGAAAAACAATAGCTTCACGGCAGCACGGTGGATTTTCAGCCAAATTTTCATGAATTTGAAAGTTTGTGCAATTTTGGAAAACCATGGACGAATTTTTTATTCTATGACAATTATCTTTTTTTTTAACTGTAAATGCGTGTTCGACTTAGTTATATTTTTTGAATTATAATATTGAGCCGTCTTTTGTGCCACAAAAACCCTGTGACCGGAAATAATTAAAAATCATGGAAGACAGTGGTCTTCGAAAGCAAAAATTCACGAAAATTGGAATGAGAAATCACGAGTTTACGTAAATCATGTACCCATTTAATGCCGTTCACATTGCATGACAAAAGAGCACAATGTCACGGTGCGATTACAAAGTTTTTAAGTTATAAAGGACTTTCATTCAATTTCCTGTAGTCCAACGGTGATGAACGAGCTTCCATCTTTTATTTGGAGTTATCTCATTGTCGGTCCATACCACCACTTCGATTTTTGCTTAAACATTTAAAGTAGATCCTGACAAACCTGTAAATTTAAGTTAGCGACTATTTGGAGCCATTTTGACGTCGGTGCCTGTATTCCTTATGGAGTACAATCGGGCAAGTTATCATTTAGCCAGCTCATTTAATCTGCCATATTTAGGGGACATGACAGTCAAATCAACGTATGTTTTGGGAACATTACCTGTTTGAAATCATACTTGACAATAATTACGTGATGTGTAGTCAGAACCCCTGATCCATTTTAACTCACAGTTTTGATATATACATCGCGTTTTTCTGCATGTCGCAATCGCTAGCGTGTGTAGTTTCGGGTTCAAGAAATATCCCTTTTTTAATGCATCCGATAAAGCCGAAGTCTGACTTCCCCCTTCCTCAAGAATCGTGTTTTATGCGAAACGCCATCTCAACGTCTTCGGGTGTAAAATCAGGGACATCCTGACTCTTACCGTTTAAAATGATTAATGACTTTCGCGCGCTTATTTTAATTGGCCACATGGTTATTTATTGGCAATATATTTTTAATCATTGCCCACTGTAGAAAACACTTGTTGCATCGCGGTGAACTTTGGTTTTACAAATCGGACTTGAGGTGATTTTGGCTTTAAGTTGTCCAATATGTAAGTGAAGATGAGTTCAACCTATACCTCACTAGTCCAACCCAAAAAAAGGCAAACCAATGTAAGCAAGGCTGAGAAAGGGTGGGTCCTAGATTACCCTTGACTCTGCATAAATACGTCAACAAGTACATTTAATCCAGAATGCTGCAGCAGAGAAGCAGAACAATAATATAACCTGTCAGAATTCTGGATATTACATACTTCCTTATTTTTTACACTCACTATGCAAATGTATGCAAACACGAATAGAAAGTTTATAAATGCAGTATAATTTTTGTGCATAATCATACGATATTCGCTGAAAATAGATTGTATTTTCAAGAGGTTTTTTGTAAAAAATTTACACACGGGGGACTTTTCCTGGAAGGCTAGGCTTGTATTTAAATGAACTAGCCATTCTTATCTAATAGTACATGGTTGTGATTACGAAGTTTTGTTTTCATTGGGTGAAGAGGTAAATCTGATGAATTGCACCAACTATAACCCATCACTGGAACTTGACGGCTTTTCTCTAGGTCCAGGATATATGGTATGCCCAAGTGCGTTTACAAAATGAACACAAAGAATATTCCTCCATTAGCTGAAGCCGTTTGTTTTCGATAAGAATTAAGCCCTATTTCTGCAACAGATGAACCCCCTTTAGATTACGGTAAGCACTATTACCATTGGATGCGTAATAACGGCATTTCATACTGTATAGGAATTTTTCAAAAATCTCAAAAACTTGCCTTGGAACTGCAGCAAGTCTTGTCGTATATTGTTAATGTTTTAATTACAATGATACACACTTAACACTTAAGTGGCCTAAGTGGGGGGGGGGGGGGTCCCCATAGTAACTTCAAGATTTGTTTTTTCGGCGATTTCTCACAACTTCGGAAAAATATTTTCGAACTCTAATGTTTTGTAATTGTGTAGCTTATCGATGCGCTTCTTTCCTAAAAAAATACTAAAATTTCTCGCCCTTTAATGAGATAATTATCTTTGGTCTCTAGGAACCCCCCTTAGCACCAACGGGAGCGCGATTTTAAAAATAAAAATTTAGCAAACCCTGTTGCCAGAATATTTTCTGCTTAATGTATGTTCCATATGCATGAAACAAAATTAATTACATGATCAGAAAAAATAATTAACCCTTTATTTCTAAAAAAAGCGATTCCATCATCGAACAACTGCCGCCTTGCTGTACCAAGCTATGGCAAATACGACTGCCCCCCACAAAAAATACAAGAATGTAACAAATGGTAATGTTGTGTTAATAATGTAACTTGGTTATTCTAGAGCACGATAATCAACATCCACAAATTATTTTCAATGTTGTATGCTGTGAAGCAGGGTTCGCGAAACTTTCATGTTACTTTTTGAGCGATTTGACGCCATTTCGAAACAAAACGATTTGGCCTCTAATTTCCAGACATAAACGAATCATATTTTGCTCCTTTGGCCTTGTCTTATCCCCCTCAAAGGTGGTATGAGTTTCATTTGAAAATTCCTCGGTAAGTGGGTTCCTTAGGGGGTTAAGGTTTTTCTGAAACACATCTAGCCTGGTGAAGTTGCTGCAACCTTCTCTATAATTTTACTACGAACCACTCAATGGGTCCTTTGTGTCCAATGTATTAGCTTTTGGTTCTTCTCTTTCTATTGAATTACCTCATTATTTCTTTGTAGCCATCTTTGTAATTTCCGTGCGGCGCTCATAATTTTAAATTTAAAAAAGAGATTACCAATATTGGCTGACAATAGGCCGATTTATATTTCAGCACTGGCTTTCGCCTATTTATGAAAGGAAGAAGGCAGTTTTAATCTACGAGTACGTAATTTATATCTGTAAGATTTTTTTTTTATCAAAGGAGCAAAATAAACCCTCAGGGATTGCGCCAATCTCCCTACTCTGAAACTTTGACGATCTACTTTATTCCCGGTAAATATGATAGTTTTGATTCAATGAGCACAAGAATGGGTTTCTCATTTCTAGCGCTTTTTAGCGACGGGTTAAAAGCATATGGGGTAATTGCAAACCCCCGATCAAACTAGGGTCAAATTTATTCGCAACTATTGATTACAAAAATATCTACCGAAAAGATTAAACCAATACAAAAATAAATACAGAAAATCTCTGTAACCAAATTCGGTGCATGCGTATATACACAATCAAGTGATCGACCCTTTTTTGCAGTAGTTAGCGGAAATTAATTATAACAACCATAAACAAAAAATGCACTTCGTATTCTGTATTGGGGCCACCCTATTGGTCGAGATAGTGTGCATTTACAATACGTGATTTCCCATACCAAACCGGTTGTAAATATGGACTGGGTGCTCTTTTAGTTTTTGCTTTGCAAAACTTACGATGATACCAAAATACCTAAGTAGTAAAAGGACTACTATAATCTATTCAATTGTTTAGAAATATGAATGCATATGATGCCTCGTTTCATCTAGCTTTACAACTTTATTTGTCATGGTATTGCCTTGTCAAAAATCCACATGGTGGATTATGAATGATTCAGAGAATTTCCTCACACAGCAGATCCAAATAGTTTCCGATTTACCGAGTCACAATTTCACAAAACTTTGGCGCATGGCGAACCGCCCAACAGACCAATAGAATACTATGTCGTCTTGGTTAAAGGCAGGAAATATGTCAAGATTTTTTCCAGCTCAGTTTGACTTACATCAAAAATATAGTACAACCTGCACGAAATGCCCGAAAAATAATGTACAATTTGATTTTGTAAAATAAACAAAATAGAGGCATTAATTTTTGCTTTTTGACATACGAGAACGAAAACGGGAGGCATTTTTCGCCACGGCTTCATGATCAAAACGCCCCAATTTGCTTCCTTTCGTGACGTTCCAAAGTGATGACCAAAGACATCCGTGTGACTCGAAATTGTATGCATGACACGTGTATATTGATGGATTACGCAAGAATATATAAAATTAGAAAAATTTTTTTTTTTTTTTTTTTTTTTTTTTTTTTTTTTTTTAATTATTAGTGAAGTGGCAACACTGCGATGTCATGATGGTCATCAACGACGTAAATTATGGATGGTCATCACTTGACGTCACCATTGGGCCTGCGATGGGATTGTCGGAATCGTTTTGAGTAAGCTATGGCGGAAATTATTAAAAGGGCCAAATACTCAACAATGTGGAAAATTTCAACTTAATTGATTTATATGTAATCTAGGTATTAAGCTTTCCATCATACCAAATTTCCAAATATTCAGAATCATGACATATTCCTTAAGAATTAAAAAACAATTATTTGATTGCGCCATTGAACCTTTGTACAATGGGTTTACGAACAGGGCGAACATAAATATACAGTACGACCTTTAGTAATAATAGGGCTTATGCTGATGCAGATGCGGTGATGCAGTGAGGCGCGACCAAGCCCAGACTGCTGTTCATGAATGTGACCGCATATCGATCGAGTGGAATTTGAACTTATGCGGTCACATTTCTGAGCAACAGCTGGGCATGGCGCGGCTCACTGCATCACCGCATATGCATAAGCATAAGCCACGGTTTCTAAAGGTCGGTTAAGAATAGGTTAACATATACTCATGAAGGTGACACATCTACTGTCGTATAACAATACAATGGAAGTTGGACAGTTGTATGTATTGAATGTGTGAGTCATTATAAATATTTTGGAGGACAATAAAGGTGCTGTTACCGAGGTATGTGATTGTGTTCTCTACTTATGAGAGCCTGGTGGCACTTGCAGAATACACCCTCAAGTACCGTGGGAAAAATAACTTTGCGGTTTGATGGTAGGACGCAATAGGCATTGTTTGCATAAGCCCTATAATACGTGCTATATTGATGGTTAACCACTAAACGGTGGTTTTGTGTTATATCTTGGGAATGAAATGGATTTGGACGGGCTCAAATTTCCGGGACGACAATGCGAAAAATACGGCCGTTCCTTTCATTGATATCAAAAATTACCGAAGCACTGAAGGGACATGACGAGAAGACATGATGCTAACCAGGGCGAGATAACGATGAGATAAATGACAAGATAATGCATGATGATGTGAAACGGACCTGTTAGTTGCACATAAATTGAACATGAGACGACGAGTAGCGGACATGATATGTTGCAAGATAATTGCACGATGACCGATAGCGGACATGATAGTCGCAAGATAAGGCAAAGATGACAGCGATACGACATGATAGTCGACAGATATAGTGCACGATGACGCGTACCGGACATGATTAGTTGCAAGATAAAGTGCAAGATGACGCGATTAGCGGGACATGTAAGATGCAGATAAAGTGCAAGAGACGAGGAAGCAGACATGGAGTTGCAAGATAAGTGCACAATGGACGAGGATAGCGACAGGATAGTTGCAAGATAAGTGCACAATGACGCGAGTTAGCGGACATGATAGTTGGCAAGATAGTGTAAGGTGACGCGATAGCGGAACATGATCGTTGCAAGATAAGTGCAAGTTGACGCGATAGCGGACAGGATAGTTGCAAGAAAAGTGCAAGATGACGAGATAGAGGACATGCTTAGTTGCCCAAGGATAGTGCAAGATGGACGAGATAGCGGACAGGATAGTTTGCAGATAAGGTGCAAGATGACGCGATAGACGGACATGATAGTTGCAAGATAAGTGTAAAGGGGGAAGCGAAAGAGAACATTGATAGTTGCAAAAAAAAAGTGGCACGATGACAGCATAGCGGACATGACCGTGTTGCAGATAATTGCACGATGACGCGATAGTGGACATGATAGTTGCAAGATACGGCACGATGACGCGATTAGCGGACATGTAGTTGCCCGAAGATAATGTACACGCTGACGCGATAGCGGACATGTAGTGCAAACAAAGGCATGAGATGACGAGATAGAGGACATGATAGTCGCAAGGATAGAGTGCACGAGACGCGATAGCGGAGCTATGAAGGTGCAAGATAAGTGCCCGATGACGCGATTACGGACCATGATAGTTGCAAGATACGTGCTAAGATGACGCGATTATGGACAGATGGGCAAAACATAATGCACGATGACGCGATTAGCGACATGATAGTTGCAACATAAGGTAAGATGACGAGGATAGCGGGGACATGCTAGTGGCAAGAGATAAGTGCAATGATGACGCGAGACGGACATGATTATTGCCAGAAAATTGTGAAGATGACGAGATAGCGGAAATGAGAGTTGCAAGATAAGTGCAGGATGACGCGATAGCGGACATGGTAATTGCAAGATATTAAGTGCACGATTACCGCGATACCGGACATGATAGTGGCAAGAAAGGGCAAGAGGAACGACGTAGCGGACTGAAGTTGAGATAGTGCAAGATGACGAAGATAGCAGACATGATAGTTGCAAAGATAAGTGCAAGATGAGAGATAGCGCGACATGATAGTTGCCAAGCATAAGTGCACGACTAGGACGCGATAGCGCGACATGAAGTTGCAAGATAAGTGTAAGTGAAGCCGCAAGCGAACATGATAGTGCAAAAATAATTCCACGATGACGCGATAGCGGACATGGTAATTGCAAGATTAATTGCTACGATTGCGAGATAGGGGACATGATAGTTGCAAGAACGGCGCAAGATGACGCGATTATGCGGACATAATAGTTGCAAGATAAGTGCAAGATGACGAGATACCGGACATGAAAGTTGCAACATAATGCACGATTGACGCGGATAGCGGGGGAAATGATAGATTGCAAAGATACGTGCAAGATGACGAGATAGCGGACATTATAGTTGCAAGATAAGGGCACGATGACGCACGATAGCGTGACATGATAGTAGTTGCAAGATAATGCAAGATGACGCGAAAGCGAAATGAATAGTGCAAAATAATTGCACGATGAAGCGATAGGGGACTGATAGTGCAAGATAATGCAAGATGACGCGGATAGTGGACATTTGATAGTTGCAAGATAAGTGCAATATGACGCGATAGCGGACATGGTAATTGCAAGATTAGTGCAAGATGACGCGACATATAGTGGACAATGATAGTTGCACAAAGTTGCAAGTTGACGCGGAACCGGACAGATATAGGTGCACGAAGACGACTTATTCGGGCTTTCTCTACGATGAAGCAGTAGTAGGACGACGGCCTTCAATTAGCGGTTGTCTGTGCGCAATACCGCCAGTGTTATAAGAGCTAGATAAAGAAGTTGGTGAATTAATTATCTCGAAGCAGGTATAGGGTAGGCCGCCCTATTTTCGGACACTGGCCCGTTTCGGACAGATGTGTGCTTTAAGCCAGTGGTTCATTTCTTATAAAGAGACCCTGGCACATTTGAAAATTAGTGCGCCCTCAAGGTTTTAAAATCGATTATTTTTCATGGTGTAAAGTCTAATACAAAGCCCTCACCCGAAATATTAAGACAAGTCAGCTCTTTGTGGGTAAACAGAACTATTTTTATTTAGCGTCGCCGGCGACGCTTAATTCAGCTGACGACGAATATGGCGTTTAACGCAAGACCAGTCACGGCCGTATTGCATTGTTCCCCACGCTATGACACTGTTGACCGTGTCTATCAGCTTTGTGGTTTTAAATTCAACTTACGAGATCCAAAAATATTCATGTAATATAACACATTTTTGATTAAAAGTTATGGAAAACTTAAAAGTTGGCCTACAAATTACCTGGATGTCTTTATCCTCATATCATGTCCCTATCTGTTTTGGGTATGTTTTTTTATGTGTAAACTATACTTCTTGTTCTTCCAATAGCTCTAGACTATCATTTGAGAGCAAATTGAAGAAATTTTCGTATTTTGTGAAAATGTGCCAGTGGCCCTTTAAAGTTTCAAACAACAGTTTAATCCACAAATTAAATACGAATACTATTTCATTTAATGCTACCTGTAGCCGTCTATGGTTAGTTGTCTTTCGAAATAAAGCGAGGATAAGTGTGGGGAGTCGGCCCCCTTTTTTAATAACAAACATGTTACTTATGATGTACGTATACGGCGTGACCACTTTCGGGAGGTCGCGGTCGTGCATTTTGCACAATTCACAAAATCTGTAAATTTTGCCTTTTATTGTTCCATGTAACTAGTATTTTTTTTGGCTTGGCCAAAGGCTCCACTGGTCTGTTTTCTACCGCATCAGTATGATACGTGGAGAGCGTGGCCTAGACGGTTTGGTGCTTGCCTCTTTTGCGCAATTTACCAATCAAAATTCCCCCCGGGTTCGAAATCCGGTGGGGTCGTGGCACTTGCTGGATGATTCGGGTACTACCAATTCTGGATTTGACTGTATACCAGCTATTGATTAATACAGAACTCCCAGCTCTTCCTCGATGGGTTCCTTTGGACTTGGGCAAATGGGGGATCCATGAATCATCCACGTCCTTCGGAGAGGGACGTTCAGCCGTCGGTCCCGTGTACAGAGAGTCATAACGTTACATGTGCATCGCAGTCAGTTTCCTAATAGAGTAGGTGTAAACCCTGACTGTTCCCAATCCGCCCAGCCGCAAATAAATCGGTCATGTTAGGAGTGTCCGTAGCATGGATACACGCGGCCCCGATACACACACCAGCTGAACAAATCCTGAACCCACCACAAGCGGATTACCAATGACTGTGGTGGGGATACGAGCAAACAAAATGAACTGGATCCCGCAACTGGAAAAGAATTTTGTACGCAGGTCGAATTTTTGGAGCCCTCTATAATTCGGGGGGGGTGGGCCAGTGTAGGACAGCAAGCGGGAAAGGTTTAGGTTCAGATTGTTAATATTAGGCGCGAAATTGCCTGAATAATAATTAAAGCAAATTAAACTGAACATTATTTGCTAATTATTTATTTATTTGTTTATTTTTTTATTACTTGTTTTTATTTTTCGTTATGATTTTATTTATTTATGCATGTAAAAGCCCACCATGATGGTTTCTGTTGTAAATAACAAAATTTAGTTATTGTAGGTTAGGTTGAGATAATTAAAATGAACTTTATTTGTTATGTGTTGTTTATTTATTTGTGTGGGTTTATTTATATTTTATGTTTTTTATTTAATTTTTGTTGATATTTGTATTTACCTATTTATTTGTAAAACGCCCACCCATGGTGTTACTGTTGTAAATAACAATATTCAGTATGTATTGTTATTGTTAGGTGGTGATTTTGTATAGCTAGTAGTATGGTCTCAGACGTGAATCTTACGGGATATTTGGTCTTGTTTTTTATGTCTCCCGCGGTAGTATAATGACCGTTCAAATCCTGGAGGATTCAAATACCAAATACCACCACCCCACCCCCGCATATGGACACCATATGGAATCCCTCATCATTTCGATCATAATGATCCCCGATTCCCCGTATTCGTCGACCCTATTTTAAGATTTAAATAGAGTAAGAGAGAGAGAAGCAGAGAAGAAAATAAAAAAATGGAAAGATGAAAAGAAAAAGAAAGATAAGAAAAAAAGAAGAAAAAGCCTACACCCCTCATCCACTTCCTTATTGGGGGGCATGGACATTGGAAAGAGGTATATAAGGGTATGTGAAGCCCTTAAGAACACCCGCCCTCATTTCGCGTCTCTCCAGCAGTTCCAAGACCCAAGAAACAGTTCTTAGGTCCCCTTTTCAGGAATTGTTTTGCCTCAGAAGGCTTGAATTTTAGCAAATTCAGCTCTTCATAAGCCTGCAAAATGTCAAAATTTAGTTCCCATTTTCATATTTTCGTAATATTACGTTCTTATGTCACGTAATTTAATTTGAAAAAAAGTAGTCCACATATATTTAATTTTAGCATCTGATATCTGTATATAGTCATGTAGGGTAGTGGATAAGGTTTAAGACTTGTAATCTAAGGCCCTGTTTCGAATCTTTGGAAGGTACATTAAGTTTACTCAGATTAATTGGTGACATTAGAATATATCCCAATTACCATACAAAAAAAAGTATATAATGGTTTAAATTGCTATCAGGTTATTCCGTTGTTTTGCCTTTTTCCCTCAAATTTTACAACCATGTGGTGAAGTTAACAAACGTTTGTATAATGTCACAGCTAAACGCTGTTTTTACAGGTTTATTTTTAACAGTGCGTGTTCACCTTGAATTAATGTGTTTTAGTGATGAACCGTAAATATATGTTTACCCCCCACACCCCCTCAAAATGTTACCATTCAAGTTGTGCCACCAGTGCATTCAATAGGCCATGACCTGTCATGCGTACTTTGTGCTTAACGCGTAGGACATGAGAAAACTCGCGCCTTGCGAGAAAAGTGCTCAAGGGATTTTCTTGTTAGAAGCTCTAACTGTAGAATATATTATCATATATAACATATGTGAAGTTTATTAGTGATAGAATCATGTTTCAGAAAAATCCGAAATGGTTAATAAAGAGGTGGGTATTTTGGTAGGGTATAATCCAAACTCGAATGGCAACAAATCACCCAGTGATGTGGACGTATTCAGAGGGGGCGCCATGGACAACGGTTATTACCTATACTCTGCGTAGAAGCTGACAGTGCCAAGTTTACTCCGATGGGCTCACTCCCCTGGCAAGGGGGACGCGCATGACCGTTACCAGAAGTACAAATTGACCCCCTTTCTCGGTCAATTTCAAGGTAAATAATGAAATGTTACCCCTTTTTTAATCCAAAACAAGGACAAAATGGTACTTTGAGAACACCCGATTTTAAGATTCCGAGGACACCATTTGCAAAGTTTACCCCTATTTTAA